>OY992530.1:152913996-153141993 GCA_963921185.1 Dasysyrphus tricinctus | reverse complement strand
CGTCAAATTAGAAACAATAGCCTGTTTAGTACTCGATTCGTAAATTTCGATCACGGTCAAATATTGGTGATATTTTGCGTATTTTTTGACCAGCTTGGCGACCTTTTCGATATGGTGGTGCCTTTCACGGAACGTGGCATGCCGTTTGTGATATGCCACGCTGCGGCACCTTTCATGGCATGGCACCTGGGGAAGTCGCCCCTCTGCCCCAACCCTTGACATGACTCTGCCTAGCTTCTTCGTAAAAACTAATTAAAATCAGTCATACCGTAGTCTAGTCAAAATAATCTGTAAGCTTTGGAGAGGCCCCTCAAGTTGCTTATTTTTGGTTTGAACGCATACCCAAAAAATGAGTATGAGCGTCTTTAGGTGCTTGCATCTTGACATCGAACTCAAAAGTCTGGCAGAATTTTTTTGACACCCGTGATGGGGACGAGTGGCTGAAAATAGTGTTTTTCAGACAATTGTGTTAGGGGCACATACAATTCAATTCATTCATTAAAAATGAGAAATGATGCTCTGTCATTTTTATTTCTTAAGTCCACAGACTTTAATTTTAACGATTCTCCAAAAATGTCTCGATGTTGTGCATCTGAAAAGCTTATATCTTGAGTTTTATTAACCGGACCGTTTAAATTAAATTCTGTGGACTTAAAATGACAGAATCATTTTATAATTTTTAATGAATACATTGAAGTGCATGTGCCCCTAACACAATAGTCTGAAAACCGCCATTACCGAGGGCGCCAAAAAAATCATGCCAGGCTTTTGCATTCGATTCGATGTCAAGATGCAAGAGTACCCCTACAGACCCTCATACTCATTTTTTTGGTTATGCGTTCAAACCAAAAATAAGCAGCCAGCTCTTAGTCTCTAAACATACAAATAAAATCAGAACAAGTAACACTTAACTGGGCGCATGGGATCATCAGAACTTTAAATAAAAAATAAATGCTTTAATATCAAACGCAGCGTGTTCGCGTCTTGCCTAGCTTCTAGATCCCCCCACGAAATCTTTCAATCAGGTGGAACTTTGAAGTCAAAAATTTGTGTGCATATATTGATATTTTATTGTGAAAAATTGATTGCCATTCCAACTTTCAAAATCAATGCTGTAGCGGGATCTTTGTTTCGGTAGAGCAAAATTGTTTCCGGGGATCTTCCAAATAAAAACTCTAGACAATGGAATTTCGTACAAAAATTAGTTTTATTGAAAAATTATAGAAAACTACTAACAACAATACTTTTGTAGGAGTTGCAATGCCGGGCCTTTTCCCCTTGCGATTATGCTGTCCGAAGTCCGCAGTAATTGCTGAAGGAAAAATACATCAACAACGAGACCCTTAGAAAAGTTGGGAAGTAATAAAAAGGGGTATGAGAATACCTCTGAAGTATTACTTACCAGTTTCCTGGTCAAACTAAAAGTGATTTCATTCTAATATTGGCTCTCCTTTTATAGTGCCGAAAACAAAATAAAAAGTATCGTCAAAGGCGATTTGAATTCAATCTTTCAAACAAAAAAATATTATATAAATACAAAAAGTCAACTGACTGTTGTTTATGAAATTTTAGTGTATAGTCAAAGGCAAATTTTATAATTTAATTAGTGTGTTGTTACAATGCATTTTTACGGCGGTTCAAAAAATTTCAAAGTTTTTTTCGGCTCTTCTTACTTTGGTGACAGTCCAAAAATTTTGAAGGTTTTTTTCTCGGCACTACCAACATTTTTCATCATAACTTTTTTTATAACGGTAAATAAAAAATAAAAAAAAATGGCGTTTCGAGATTTTATCGTTTCATAAATCGAGCCATTTTTACGCCACTGGTGACAGTCCAAAATATGATACTCTAATCTTCTGCAAAGTTCAGGGTCATAACGTGTAAGCACGTGTCCCTGCTCCTTACTGTCGTGACCCCATGCAAACCCTTACGTGACTTTTTTTTGTACAAGGAAAAGTGATGGCAAAATTTAAAAATTTTTCAAATGTTCTCAAAATTTTGGAAATTTTTTGCGTTCAGTATTTTTATTTTTTATTTATTTTTTCAAAATCTCACGTTGACGTTTTTAAGTACAATTTTATTTTAGGTCTGTTCGCGTACTTCCCAAAACTATGAATTTCTACGAATTTAATTTTATTTTTCATATTAGCTTTGACAGAACTTTGGGCTATATTCGTAGAAATTCGTAGTTTTGGGAGGTACGCGAACAGAAATTTTATTTATTCATTATTCAATGCTTTAATCAATTTTTAATCAAACACTTTAAGCCGTACGCTTAGCTGACAAATAAAATAAAATGCACGACTGGGTCGTACGTACTTGCTCTTATGTTCAAGACACTGCGAATTTAAGAAAATTGTATATAAAAACATTGAAATTATGAGAGAAAAATGTATGGAGAATCATGAAATACGACATTTGAATTGGCTAAACCAGCTCTTTTGACAGTTTGAAGTGAAAAAAAAGAATGCCATCTTAATTCTTGATTGAATATGATTGCATGGGAAAAAAATATTTAAAATCATTGGAGCAGTTTTTTAAAAAATTATTTTTTTATATATAAAATTCTTGAAACATTTTTTAAGAACAAATTTTGGTATGCAAATCTGAAGTATATATTTATGTGTATATAATGACAAAATTTGAAAAAAAATTGTCCCACCCCCGTTTTTGAGATACCGAATTTTCAAAAAAAAAAATTTGAAACTTTTTTTTAAAAATCCAAAAAAAAAAAATTTTTAATTTTGATATGCAATATTATTTAGTTTTATCTGAAATTTGTATGTAAAAAATAATCTAAATCCGTTGAGCCGATAACGAGAAAATTCAAAATAAAAAAACACGCTCTATGACAGGTACTATTAATAGTTGCAAAGTGTAAATTTTTATAATTTTTGGTAGTAGATCGTACTAATTTTAGCCTATAGAAAAAGTTTAATCAAAATCGTAGGAGTCGTTTTTGAGAAAAAAATTATTTTCCTTTGCGGTTTTTTTACTTTTGTATGGCAGGTACCGTTATTTTTTCATAAATGTAAAATTTTTTCTAAAAATATTTTAGAAAGTACTAAAAAAACTCATAAGTGTCGAGTTTCAAAAAAATCGACTGTGGCGTTTTCTAAATATTTGATTTTCCAAAAAAACATTTTGAAACATTTTTTAAAAAACCAAAACATATTTTTTCAAAAATTATGGTACAAAAAACTATTTATATTTATTGGAAGCTTCTGTGTAAAATAATAATTCAAATCGGTCGTACCATTTTGAAGAAAATCAAAAATTAAAAAAATGGTTCTTTGGGAGGTACCATTAATAACCATTTTTGAAAAATGGTTTTCAAACCAAAGGAAGCCTTTACTAAAATATTTATTGAATTTTTTTTTAAGAAAAATTGTCGAGCCGTTTTTGAGAAAAATACGATTATGTAAAATTGATACAAAAAATTGTATGGCAGGTACCGTTATTTTTGGTTCTAAAAAAAAAATGAAAAAACGTGTCGGCAGAATCACCAAAAACCACTATGTACCAAGTTTGAAGAAAATCGATCAAGCCGTTTAGGCTGTAGTCGAACAGACAGACAGACAGAATTGTGCCACCCACTTTTTTCGTGTCCTCTATCATCGTAATATCATGTTTGATTGTTATCTAAAATTTTTTTTTGCACGAATCCAAAACTTGACTTATAGTACCTATAATCGCAAGTAAAAAGAACTAACATTCTTTCGGAATGAAGAAAAAAATCGATAATGTTTTAATTTTAATATTATTTTGCCAATTTAAATGATAGTGACAACAGCTGTCAGGTTGCAAAAAATGTCATTTGGAATAAAGGTCACAAGAACTATAAACTGCATCAAATTCAACAGTCCAGAAAAACAATAAAAACTGTTTTTTATTATTTGCGTTTTTATTCCTCGTTCCCATTCTACGTTAAGATTGATTAAAACATTAATGCAGCAATTGTTTGCCAACTAATAAAAGATACCTTTTGGTATTATTTGTTAATTCAGGTCACAACCCGGGAAAAAAGTTGTCCCGGCAGGACAGTTGAATTTATGCTTGAAATCTGGGACGTCCCGGGTAAACCGGACTTCTGGCAACGCTTAACACTACAGTATTATAACAAAAACCGAACAAGTGAGCAACAGATTGCCTTAGTGATGTAAGGGTCATTAAATTCTTTACATCTTCGTACATGGATTCCGAGTGTACTTCTTCGATTTGGTGTTTAAAAGTTAGCAAACAAGTATTGTCAATAAAAATCCCTAAGTCCTTTATTGCGTACCTTCGAATTAATTTTTGTCCGTCAATACTATTGTCAACATTTATTGTATTTTTTTTTCTCAAAAATGAGATAATATTGCAGTTATCTACATTTAGAATCATACCATTCACTTTAATACAGCTTACAAGTGTACTCAAGCATTACAATGAGAGTACATCAAGTTCACTCTTCATATTTTGAAACAGCTTAAGCTCATCGGCATATAAAAGAAATCTGCACCTTCCGAGCAATAAGGGTAAATCATTAATAAATAATAAGAATAATAAGAGAGGGCCAAGATAGCTAACCCTGGGGTGCACCAGAGCATATAAAATGCTCCACACTCCACACATAATGCCATTGATGTTAGACCTTTCAAATAAAACAAAAAATTCGTTGATATCTAACACACAACTTGTTTTATTTAATTTAAACATCTGCTCGTCCCTTGGAAAAACCCTTTAGTAGAAGAAGACGAATATTTAGAATGTTTGCAAATATAGCATTCGCACATTAAATTAACCAAATCGCAAATAGGTTTAACCTAAACGCAAATAAGTTTCACCCAAGCGCAAATAGATTTAACCCAAACGCAAATAGAATTAACCCAATCGCAATTCGAATTAAACAAAACGCAAATAGAGTTAAACTATTAACAAATCATTTTAACCAAAACGCAAATTGAATTAACCGGGCTCAACTTGTTGTTTCAGCTGTGTGGTGAAGAAATGGAAGGCTTATAACAGTAGGAATAGTTCACCATAAGATTTTGACAAAACCCCAATTGTAAATTCAACTAGTTTTGCGCATTTTTCCAAGAACTTACCAAAAAATAAAAGGCCAATCCCTTAATAATGGCTTTTAACAATTATGGATAGTACCAAAATCCATTAGACCTAAAAAGTACACCTGGAACAATAAATCAAGCTAAGGTTTATTCAATTTGCGTTTTGGTTAAAATAATTTGTTAATAGTTTAACTCTATTTGCGTTTTGTTTAATTCGAATTGCGATTGGGTTAATTCTATTTGCGTTCGGGTTAAATCTACTTGCGCTTGGGTGAAACTTATTTGCGTTTAGGTTAAACCTATTTGCGATTTGGTTAATTTAATGTGCGAATGCTATATATAAAATGTATAAAAAGATGTAGGTTTCTATTCTTTAAAGTGTCCAAACCTTTACTTATTGTTCCTCTTGTATTCATCTGTACTTACAATAATTGGAGGTAGTAGTGTGCAATCTATAAAAAAGTCGTAAAAATCTAATTGTATCACCATCGTTGTTTTTTTTTATAAAATAAGAGATATGTATAGTATCACCTTCATCACACAAACTTCTTTTGCGCGTCGCCAAACTCACGTTACTAACTCACGTAGGTGGAAAATCTGGCTGCTAGATTAGAAAACGTCATGAATGAATAACAAATTGTTTTGTATCTATGAAACGAACAAAATCTGCATAATCCAAGATCATTTTGTCTACTTAACGGTTAAGTAAGCCGCATACAGCCGCTCTTATAATATATGTAGCAGTGCAAACAAACTCAACCTAAAGCATGGCAAATTGTGCGGAATAGTCAGCGCAAAACATGCATTTTACATCACACACACCTCTAACATACCAAACAAAAAAAATATGTAATAAAAAAAAAAACCCATTCACATTGCTGCTGAGAACCTAGATGGACAATTACGAAAGGCAAAATCATTACAATAAGCACTTCTGATGATCATCATGAACGACATAACGACACCTACGCTTCCTACATATTTATGAGATACAAAACAATATATCGTTCGTCCGTGTCGTCAAGAAGTCGATTCGTGAGTGTGTCGATAACCTTATATGGCAAATAATATCTAACTACCGTGATTCGTCACAATATACTCGTACTTCAATTGAATCTTTCACTTCTCAAGACCGTAATCAAAAGTGGATATTTTGGGGGTCATGGACTCTCCATATTAAAAAAAGAAAGAACTCGGGTGACTACGGGCAAGTGAGTTTTGTACACACACTAGGATTAGATTGTCAAACGACTCGCCGCCGCGCCGCCGCTGCCATACTCGTTTCCCAACTGGCTTGAAAAAAGCAAGCCAGTGGACCAGCGAGATGGAAAAGTTTCAGTGCGTTACTTATTAGCTAGAAACTCTTGGATATCCCAAGTCACCTGGGATAAAATCGAACTTCGCACATCGTTGAAAATGCAAATAAATGCCGAAACAGATGTTTAACTAAAGGCTTAATTGCAAAACGTGTATCGCCTTGTACATAAGACAGTCTATCGCTTTATGAGACGTCAGGTTAGATGGACTCGCAGATATTACGGAAAACGCTGCAAGGAGAGGAGATATCCGGGAATTGTACCAAATATCCAAAGATTTTACTGGGAAAAAAGCAAAACCAATCATCCTGCAGTGTGTGGGATCGATTCCCAGCCGTGCCACCTAAAAACAGAAATGTTTTATTCGAGGTACTGCCTCTTGCGAGGAACTGACAAATCCGCCAAGAGTATACTTGTCATGAAAAAGTGCCTCTCATTTAGCCGTTCGGACTTGGCAAAAAACTGTAGGTCCCCTCCATTCCTGCCAACAAAGACGCACACAGGAATTGTTGTGAGTTGTAAGTCACTAGGCCCTGGTTCTCCCACGAGCTGTTGCGCCACCCAATTTATTTATTTATTAATCATCCTGCAGTGGATGTCGATGACAAACTTTTGGTATCGATTTAGGATCAGCTACGCAGATGAGATGGATGGATCATTTTTGTGCCCCCCTAAATGAAGATTCCATTGAGCAGAGTAATGAAGTGCTTTATGAGATGCTCAGCTCAGGTCCTATAGTTGTATTGACAGCGAACCTTGGAGTCGGAATTTCAAACAGGCAGATTTATACTCCCTTAAGTAAAAGGTGCCAGTGCTGTAAGGCGGTGTAAACTGGTCCACTGATTGCACCTTTATCATATCAAGGATACGGTGTTTTCTTTTGCATTAATTACCAATAAATATTGATGTCATACTTGAAATATTTGAAGTAATAAAAGCCATGTTGTTTGAATATAAAGGTGGAAGTGCATGAACTGCATGCGGTGGCTAACGGTATGGAAGACTTGTGGCCGACAGCAGCAGCAAGTAGCGTCTGCTTACCCATATTGAGCTGAGGGCCTACAAAATAAACCTTCTGTTTTCCCACTCTGTGCTGCTGGTATTGTTTGTGTTCGATCATCCAAAGCAGTGATGGTTATAACCCTATCGACTCAAGGACTTATGGATGATCCTAACTTTATCCTGGAAACCACAATAGTTAAAATATGTATTATTAATATTATAATAACTTTTTCGGAACATATATTGAGCTACTTATTCCGTTTTCCAATCCATGAAGGGCCACGACCTGAGACATGTCAGCCTTCCATCCTCTACGATCCCAAGCACTCTGATGCTTCCAGTCATCTAGTAGACCAATATTTAAGGCAACGACTGCCTACATACCACCTTTAATAGATTTTAACAAACACTCTATTTCACGAGTAATACCCGAAAAGCATGAATGGGAACCCTACTCACTAATCAGTGAACAGGGTATCCCCGTCTATATCGATGGGTCAAAAATGTAAGAAGAAGCAGGAGCTGGAGTGTTCTGTGAAGCTTTTAATATAAGAGAATCATATAAACTCCCGGATGAAACAGTAGTAGCCAATTAGATATGGGACCAGACAACCCGATTGGCCTAATTGTCCAAACCTCCAAACAAATCGCCTCCGTTACTTTGGACACACTTGTTGGAGAGCTAGACGATCTAGCACAAGGAACCAATTCTGGTTCTGTGAAATAGTGAATTGAAAAACTTTTCACGCTTTCACACAATTTCCGATTCCCGTTCTGTGAAAATGTGAAACCAAACATCAAAAACTTTCATATGAATAATTTGCTTCACGCAGTCATTTGGAAGTGAATATCCAAAATGAAAGCGTGAATATGAACAAACAATGACAAATTCAATCATATCTCGTTCTCTGTCAAATCCATAAAGAAAAAGTGTTCCTATCTCATGCATTTCTCTGTTCTCTTAAAAAACACAAGAAAACTGAGAGAATCATGCTGTTTCCAAAAGAGAAATGGTAAGGTGGTTCGAGCATCGATAATATAGTGTTCATTTACAGAACCAGAATCGCTTATTTGTCTCAAATGAATGGAAATAGTGAAAACAATGCTTGGCAGCGAATGTGAAAACGAATTATTCAATTCACTTTTTCACAGAGCCAGATACAATGGATTAAGAGTGTTCTCACTAAGGCACTTCTCCTTCATCCAGGCGGCAGCGGAAGAATTCTCAAGATGGAATTAACGGTGGCGTTTAAAGTTCCAGTTAGGCTGAACTTCTTAGTGAACACCTTATTCGGGCTACTACGACATATTCGGAGCTCTGGCCTATAAGGAGCGGTTAATCCGGCTCCCCGCCCTTGGAGTTATATATATAGGGCCTGGTCCTCCAGGTTGGGGGTCGTGCCATCGGGGTGACTTCCAGGCCACGTAAAGCTATTTAGTTGCGAAGCAACAACAAGCCTCGGAGACAGCTAGCTAGAAACCGAGCCGGCTGGAAGAAGCTTGTTGGTTGAGGGCCTGGTCCACCCCGGACTGTAGCACCACCTTAAGTAAGTAAGTAAAGTATAATGGACCAATAGGCCCCCGTGGAGGCAGCAGCCTCCGTGCTGTGCACGGCCCTCCTAACCTTACATAACCTAACCAAAGCTTTCAGGCATCCACGATGGCTTAGTCTTTAAACCGAAGGTTCGGTCTTGTTCATTTGGAGCGGCCGATGACTAGAAGTTGCACAGATCTATAGAAAATAGTCTCATCAGAGTTAATGCCATTGAACAAATCACATAATAGCGCATTCCCAAGCCGACACCCTGTGAATATTTGGAATAGTTCGGAAGAGCTTTTCCGTGGTTACACATTGCATTGCAAATTTTAAATTTTTTAATGTCACGCAACGTAACTGGATCAGTGTTCCCAGGATCCCAACCAGAGCTCCTGACGATGGATGCTATCATATGCGGCTTTGAAGTCGATGACTAGATAGTGAGTTTTCGACTTGAAATTTAGACGTTTAATAGTTTAATTTCATCGGTAGTTTTGTATCAGCTATAGGTGGTACAGACCTAGACGTTAAACGGAAAATAACTAAGCTTGCGTTGTTTTCGGTATCCTGTCTTAAATTTCGTATTCCGATAAAACTTCCCTACGCAATCAGTTAAAGATTATTTGAATTCCCGTGCTTTTGTCTACGAAGCATCTTAAAGATTCGTAAGCCACAAATTATATTCAACCAGGAACATTGACGAAGAGCTATTGTGTGCCTTGATAGATTATCAAAATGTCAATGGATTGGTCAAAAACATTCAAGGCGCCAATCGGAAACATTACGACAACGAGGCAGTCCTTCAAATGGAATCCTCATCAGGGTGAGTAGTACGGTGAGTTGAATGACTAAGAACAAGGTGAAGAATAACTATCATAGAAGAAGAAGACCATGAGAGCAAAAAGGTGGCTATATAGTTGAAGGCTGCAGATCGTGATCCAAAATAATCGTAACAGCATCTGAGAGTACTAATACTCCCCGTCCAAATATCGTCTTGTAAAGGTACATATGAAAACATGCCAATTATAACAGTTTAGAAAAAGGCTTTTGACGACCTTAAGTCCATACAAATTGGCGTTTCGTCCATTAGGCGGTCTCATTTGCTCTTGGATCAGTGTCTAAGAGCTATTTAGAATTAACAATTCGACATGTCGAATTGAATAGTGGTAAGTCTTTCTAGTTTACTGATTTATTTCAGTAGTAACTAGAATGTGTATTATTAAAAGCCTTCTAACTATAATTGTTTTGTTTGTAATAGTGTGCATACTCCAGAGTTTTTTTAAAGCAGCATGGATACTTTGAGTGACGAAAAATTGGTATAAAATTACTATTATAAATTGGTAAATCCCTTGTCTAGTTTTTATTTAAAACACTTTCAAACTTTCATACCTAACCCAACCTTAAATTGTTTCTAACACCTTAACTTAATAAAATTACCATCAAATATTCGTAGCAAATCGAAGGAAATTACCCCCCAACTGAGAGCCGTGACTGTTTCTCTATCACTTCTTCTTCTCTTAACTGCTACTTGCTACTGTAATCTTGTTCAGGCTAATAGCCTCATCTAATTTTCTAACAATTCACACGAGCTCACGAAAATAAAAAAAAAAAATTAATACAAAAATACAAGATCACGGCCATGGCCAATGTCGATTTCATTAACATTCTGTCTCACTCTCATGTACGGCTGCGCAGATCATTTTGCAGGTTACTTTCTCTATTTAAAGTTTATCGCGCGCTTTTTTTTCCAACATTATGTGAGATGGAAGTGCTTCTCACAGTGGGGCAACTGCTTGAGCTCAATTGGAATAAATTTGAACTGAATATTTATAAATTGAATTATTAAAGCAATTTTTCTTAAAACAGTTGGTATATGAAAGTTTAAAAAAATCCAGCATACTTATGCCCCGTAGAAGCCCGTTTATCAAAAAATAAGAAATACTACTCAACATTTCCGTTTCCGATTCTTGTGTGCGTCAAATGTTATTCAAGGTGATTGTGTCAAAATATCGCATATAACTTTTTAACGGCAAATGCTATCGCCTGTTGATCATCATCATGCGATCCTCCACCAAAAGGATTCAAGTTTTTTTCCTTTTTGTAGATCATATAAAAATCTACAAAAATATTACAAAGTTTAAACCTCTACGAGCGATCAGTTGCGATACATTGCAAATTCAAAAATTGTCAAATTTCTTGAATATAGAATTCTCGAATACAAATGAGGCTGTGAGTGCAAAAGTGGTGTACCTACTTTTTTTGTGATCATATTTTTCGTTTTGGATCGATTTTTAATACTATTTTAACTGTGATTCAGGGTTATACGTCACATATTTGGAAAGCTTATATATTTAAGAAATAAAATTTTTAGCTTTGATGACTTTTGATGCATAAATGTAAAAATACGAGACAAAAATATCAAAAATGCCAAAAAATGGGTTACACCACTTTTGCACTCACGGCCTCAAATGTTGTCTTAAATCAGCTGCACAGAACAGGTTTTTAAGGGCCAGTTTTTCAGTGCGAGATCATCCTAGTCTCGGGGTTTAATCTGAGTTAACTCCATAAACGTGTTTTTCAGTCAATTGAAATCCTAAGTTGACTCCTAGCATTGTATATCCACTCTATTCTCATGAAACACGATTTTGTAGGTAGACACTTGGTCGATAGGTTCGCTGTGATCGCCTTACTGAGATCCCTTAACAAAAATTAGGATTACATTTGGACGCATAGATGGCCACGAGCTTTTTTCTTCATGAAAATACTATAGAATTTATATACAATGCTCCGAGTTAACTTGTCTTACTTGGTGAGTTAACTTAGGGACCAAATTGAGGACCTTTTCAGCTGTGGCGCCATCTTGATTTCGATAAGGAAAGTTATTGCCAGTGCAATTTCACTGTGGAGCTATCTTTATTCCGATGCGTGAAAGGCGTAAAAGGGTGATATCCATAGTGTCGCATGTCGTTGGCCCTAGAGTTTTGATAACTGAAAGATAAAGTTAATCCTCTACTGAAAAACTGTTCCTGAGCTAACTCGGGTTTGATTTATTTTCAGGATTAGCTAACTCTGATTTAACTCAGAGCTAACCCTGAACTGAAAAACTCGCCCTAACTAGATTTACGTAGGATCATAAGTTAGTCGTTAGGATGAACTTATTTCCACACCATTTTTGAAGTTGAATGCAAGATGCGTTGATTTTCGACACGGTGTCCCTTTTCGTAGGCCGCATCCAAGGATTGCAGTTTGTGTCAGTATTTTGATGGTTTAAAGACTTCTTCATCCTTTGGTCTTCCATCTAAAAGCAACAAAACAACAAGAATGAACTATGTCTTTAATAAATTTTAAGATTTTTTAAGGTTTACTATCATTCCGTCCCACTGTGTGGCGATGGCGAGTTTTTGGGCAGCAATGATAGAGCACAACGATGTCATAAAAAATCGTTGACCTCAATTTTAGGCTTCGACTGGTTCATATATAGAAGTGTAATGTAGACATTAAAGCACTCTTCTTCTTGAGAAAAATCCAGTTAAAGGAAAATAATCTAAATATAATGAAATAATCTTTTAAAGCAAAGAACACAAAAAAAAAAGTAAAAAGAAAGCATTTAACTTTAAGTCGCACTGAGTATACGACTGTATTCATATGTAGTGCGAACTACTTCGATTTTATTTGCTCAAGTGTGACCCAGATTGAGGATTGAAAAGTGCACTTTTCAACCTACAAAAAAAATCCTACCTGTACTTACTTACCATCAATATGCGATTAAGTAGATCTGTTAACAAAAAATAAATTAAGTTCAAAGCCAAACACAGACAGAAGTCTTGTACGATCTTCCGATTCGATGACTTGTTGATGATTGTTCATCGAAGTTATCTTATTTTTGGAATCTAGAACTTTGTCTTCATTTTGAATTCATTCATCTGTCAGATAATACGTTTATACTCTCTGCCAAAAATGGTGAAAGCATCCAAACATTAACTTTAACTTATTATCTGTCAGAAGTGGGATTATTGTTCACACTCACACATGTTACTTCATTCAATCATGCTGATGATTTTATTGCATTATTTGAATTTTTAATAAAAACAAAAACGTTTAACGAAGAATGTAGATAATGTTTATTTTTTTTTTTTTTTTCTATTTATTTCGGTTCAATGAGAGACGCAAGGTTAAAGAATTCAAATCGAATCCGCATCGCTTGCATGTGAAATGAGCTTGAGCACTTCTTTATTGTGATTGTGTTATATGTATTTGATATATCTTTGTTATTTATTTGTGATGTTATGCTGTATGCTGTCAGTCTCTGTCACATTGCTTTTTAAGGCGTGTGTGGGTTGATTAATGTGGCGCAGGTTATTAAATTCATAATTTGTTGGCACAGACTGTTTGGCGCCACTACTCGTATAATTGAGTTATTATTTTAATGCTTATTGTAAATTCGTGATGGTTATGTGCAGTGTATCTAATATACGAGTAATGTGATGTGGCAGTACGTACCTACACATATTAATTTGACACATACATGCATGTGTTGGTATCTACATATGGCACCTGAGTAAGTATAATTTAGTGGTTAAACTAATTATGAGATTAGATTATACAAATAAAATGTATTTAGTTATTTGATTAATTAACTTTTATCTACTTACCTGCATCATATTGAAAAGCACTCAGTCTCGAAGACATTTTAAAGTGAATTTTTAGGATTTTATTAAAAAAAAAAAAAAAACAGTTTTAAAGCTATAGAATTTGGGTTAAGCATAGTTTACAGTTCCAATGCGAAAAAAAATCAAAATTTTCAAAACGATTTTCCACCTATTCTGCGCACCAAGTTGAATAATATTCAAGGCGAAAAACGTTTGCGTTGGCCTAAACCACCCATTGAGTCATTTATTTACCCTTAATTGACAAGCTATAGGCCTAAAAATGGAAAATAATTATTTTTGGATGCGAAAACCATTTGCATGCAAATAATGCCTTGAGGTGAACATATTTTTTTTTCGGAAGTATAAACCGACCATCAAAAAAAAAAATATTTTATTCACCACACTTTTTTTCGCATGCAAATCAATTGCCGGTCCATTGTTTTGCATGACATTCCATGACAGCATAGTTTTTTTTTTTTGCATGAAACTGTAAACCAATCATGCAAAACTTAATTTTACATTTTACCTCAATTATTTTTGACATGCGAGAATATTTGCATAGATTTTTTTTTGCGGACGGGAACTGTAAACTAGGCTTTAACTGACAGTTTTGAGATTTTAATTTGATCAAATTAAAACATCACGGAAAGTTTGAAGTCTTGAGAAAATCTGGTTTTGGAAAAAAAAAAATACCGGACAAGGGATTATATTTTTAAAGAAAATTTGCGAATGATGGGAAAATGTGCTTATAATTAGGTTGCAAAGAAACGAATGCAAAACAAAATTTGAAAATGTGTGCCTTAATCTAAAGGCTTCAGAAAAGAAGATAATAACATTAAGCATGCCGATTACAGTGGACAAAAGGCTAGTTATTGCGTTGTATTCAAGGATCTTCCGCTTAAAAAAAAACAAAACTAATTGTGACTTGTAAATTTGTATGAGTAGGTACCATATTTTATGTAGTACAGCTCTCTTCACAAACGACTTTGAAAACTCCCGAAATTGCACATTTTGCTCAAAAAATTACACATAACGATCACAGTACACATATTAGACGGTGTTCATACCAGCTTCACGTGAGGCGACGTCTCTTATTTGTATCTCATTCACATTTCTTAGAAAGAAAGAACAAAGAATAAATAGCCAAAGTGAGGCTGAAGTTTTTAATTTTTTTTTTAAATTTCTTCCTCACCTCTCCATCTATTTCCTTCCAATAAATAGGAATATGATAAAAAAAAGAGACGTCAAAAGCAAGTAAAGTACTTGCAGCAATTGTTTCAAAAATTTCGATTTTGAAATATTCGTGAAAGTACTTGCAGAGAGCAGTCACACCAGGCAAGTAAATTGTTGCTGAAACAACATTTTACTTTCTTGCAAAACAAACTTGCTGCAAGTACTTTTCAGGTCGTCACACCGAGCAAGCAAATAATTGCTGAAATTACTTGCTGAAATTTGTTTTTGAAAGTACTTGCACGTGTAAACAGGTGTGATTTCGCCATTTTCAGGTCAGTTTGGTTTATTGTTTCTTCAGAAATAGATCTAAATGGATAATCCAGATTTTGAAGAAGGATTTTGTAAGAGAAAATGGCTTTTGAACATGAAGATTTGTTGCAATCGAGGCAATTGATTCTTGTAGATTATAATTAGTAAAAACAACATGTGATTGATTGCAGCAAGTGATTTAATTGTTAGTGAGTTGAACTTTCTGATAAAAAAATTTACTAAAAGCTGTTGTTAGCGGTAGCTTCCTTATACGTTTTTTGTTTCGATTTTCTCATCAATCGCTCTACCCATTTCTATCAAAACCTGGCGAGTTGTTTTTACAATTGATAGAAAGAGCTTCATGCTTCCTTGCATTTTTCTAATTACTCGAATATTTTTAAAAGATCTGAAGTTCCAAGCAAGTTGAACTAATAAAAGCAATTACGTACGATCCAGTCGTTCATATTATTATTATCAAAAAACATGTATTCAAAAACAATACGAGACCCTGTTCTATGTTGGAGCATTTGAGACCAAAAAATTCGCGTATCGATGATAAATCATTTTGGTAAGACCCTCTTTTGAAAGTCTTGCTTAAAATCCCTACTTTACAACACTGATGAGAGATTTCTGGGCCTAGGGAGACGATTTTTTCTGTAATTTTGATCGAAAAACGGTGCCGTGACATAAGGCCAAATGACATAAGGCCAAATTTAAATATTTTGCCTTATGACACTTAACAAAAGTGATATAAAGCCAAATTTTAAGAGTTGGCCTAGTGTCGTTTTTACAAAGTGACATAAGGCCAATTTGGCCTTGTGTCACTTTTAATACTAGCGTACCTGTTATTTTTTTCATTTTTCATTGAAAAATTTCATTAAATCCAGTTTCTTTAAATGCATAAGAAACTTTGCATACACCCAAATTTGCACCCAACCCAAATCCTATCGTGAGCCCAAGCAGGGGGGTTGCAAGGGGGCAGCATGCCCACCTATCCATACGTCACTGATTATTTGAATTTTTTTGTATTTCACAAACCAAATAGAGGAGAGGTTTTATAAGGATTGTGAAATTTAAAAATTCGCAATAAACAGTGAGGTATGTATCGGGGGGCATGCTGTCCCCCTGCAACCCCCCTGCTTGGGCTCACTATAGGTTGGGTGTATGCAAGGTTTCTTTTCCAAAAATTACTGTTCCTCTAACTCCTCGATCGCGCGCTTCTCATGCTCTTTCTTCTTCCTTCTAAGAAGCTTGTATTCCTCTCTCCTCTTCTGCTCGTAGAGCTCGCGAGCAGCTCTGGTCCTTCTATGCAGCGCCGCTTTGTATGCCTGTTGTTTGGCTGCATGTACTTGCCGGCATTCTTCGTTGAACCAGGGGTTTCGCTGTGGTGGTCGTGCAAAGCCCAGCACGTCAGAGGCGGCATCTCTGATGACTTCCTGGCAGTTTTTCCACTGGTTCTCGATGTTTGCAGTTGGCGGCAAAGGACCAGTTAATAGGGCGCGAGAGACTCGATCGGAAAAGGACCTGGCGATTTCTTGCGACTGTAGCAGTCTGACGTCGAACTTCCTGACAGTATTTCCCGGTTTTGGCTTTGGTCTGGATATCCGGTAGCA
This sequence comes from Dasysyrphus tricinctus, assembly GCA_963921185.1. Taxonomy (NCBI): domain Eukaryota; kingdom Metazoa; phylum Arthropoda; class Insecta; order Diptera; family Syrphidae; genus Dasysyrphus; species Dasysyrphus tricinctus. Next base: position 153,125,346 of record OY992530.1, on the reverse strand, counting down.
TTACCTAGGCTACAACGAGGTAGTGGTCCGAGTCAACGTTGGCTCCTCGGAACGTTCGGACATCCTTGATACTGGAGGAGTGCCTTGCGTCGATCGCAATGTGGTCAATTTGGTTGGCGGTTGATTGACCAGGAATTCGCCATGTCCCCTTATGTATATCGAGATGCGGCAACTGCGTAATAGCTACCACAACGTTTCGCCCCGCAGCAAAGTCGATTAGCCTGAGTCTGTTATCGGAGCTGGTGTCGTGCAGGCTGTATCTTCCGATTGAGCCACCAAAGACGTCTTCTCTTCCTAGTTTGGCATTAAAATCAACCAGGACAATTTTAATGTCATAGCTCATATGTCTTGTCCAGGTGCTCGTAGAACTCGTCCTTGGTGTCGCCATCTTTCTCCTCTGTGGGGGCATGCGCGCATATGAGGCTGATTTTGGCGAACTTAGCCTTGATGCGAATCGTCATGAGGCGTTCGTTCACATAATTGAAACTCAAGACTTCTTGCCTAAGTCTGCCTCTAACAACAAATCCACATCCAAAAAGACGCTGCCCTTGTGGTCGGTAACAGTCACCGTAGTATATATCGCAGTCTTTCAGTTTTCTTTTGCCCGGCCCATCCCATCGCACTTCTTGGATGGCGGTGATGTCTGCTTTGTAGCAGTCTAGGGCCTCCGCTAAATGTTCGGCTGCACGTGGTCTATAGAGAGACAGAACATTCCACGTGCAGGTCCGAAGTTCGTTGTCCTTATTTCGTTTGCTAGGTTCGTCAACAGTAAATCCGTCCGTATCCGAGGCTTGTTGTTGCTTGGCAACTAAGATAGCTTTTCGTGGCCGGGAAGTCACCCTGACGGCACGACCCCCAACCTGGAGGATCAGACCCTTACAATATAAATCTAAGGCCGGGGAGCCGGATTAACCGCCCCTTATAGGCCTGAGCTCCAAATATGTCGTAGAAGCCCGTATAAGGTGTTCACTAAGTAGTTCAGCCTAACTGGAACTTTAGACGCCACCGTTGATTCCATCTTGAGAATTCTTCCCCTGCCGCCTGGATGAAGGAGAAGTGCCTTAGTGGGAACACTCCTCCCCCCTCTCTCGTATGCTGCCCCCTAAAACCGTCCACAGGGATTGGAACCCCATCTTCAGTTAAAGGTACTAGGCACCCGATGTTCACCACTTGGAGGTGAGAGTAGGAGTTGATAGACAGAGGTTCGCTTTGAAAAAAAACTTGTGGACGCTTGTGTCCTCTTGAATGCACCGTGTCTACCCTTTGAATATTTGAAAGTGAATTACACAGCATTAAACCAAATGAATACAAATTTCGTTCATGCAAACGTTTTCGTAAACTTATCATTTTACACAATTTGTAAACTTAAAACGTTGTATGAATGTTCTTATTATTTGTATTTTTTTTAAATAATTAAAAGTACATATATGTATCCACAACATGGAGAAACACCACTCCACGAATAGTTAAAATTTCTAAGCAAATACCGACAAAAACTTACCTTTATTTTGCTGTTAAATTGTTTTAGCAGATTTTCGATTTCCTAGTCCTTTATCACACATTTCTTTTTGAAAATCCTGATTTTCTGCGATTCTCTTCAACCACAACTTCACAAACTCCTCCATTTCCTCTTGAATATTTTTTGCTTAAAAACTTTTTCACCAATAGATATTGAAATTAAAAAAGAGGAGGCAAAATGAGGGAAGTACTATGAGGGGAAATACGCCAATTTGGTGTGTAATTTTTTAGACTTTGAGGGATAATAATGTGTAAAGTTCAGCCTATTGCGAATCCTTGCGATGTCATAACCTAGCATTTCTTATACTATAAAATCAAAAATAAATAAATAGATAAACAAATAATTAAAAGTATGTGTATTGTGTAGTGTATGAATATATATGTATGAATATTTGTGGACTTAACATCAAGGCCCTTTCTAAAAATACTTAACTTCACCATCAGCAGAACAACAATGTTGCTTACAGTAAGTTTTAATGATCAAAACACAAATTTAATTTACGAGTAAATCAAATTAGTACTGCCTATTAATTTGATGATTTTTGTAGTAGGTATATGGTTGTTATTATTACTATCACTGCGTTAACCATTTTGTTTATAAATAAGCACAACGGCTTATGTAAATCATCTTATTCATTAAAAACGTGTTCCTTCCTAGATGGCCCACTGAGAACTCTTAAGCCACCAAATACAACCAGAAAAAAAAACATAAAAATTCAAAAAGTCATAAACTCTAAACCTCATCGCTCTTAAACGGGACGAGCAAGAAGATCATAAAAATCAAAGCTTCGCTGACTGATGCATCCATCATTATCACAGTCTTTGGTGCTGGTGCATTCCGACAAAAGATCAAACCACTCTCCTCTGATGTATCTTGTTGGTGATGTTTGTCAAGACTCGCGATCATGACAGAGATCCATCAACAACGATCGATATCTTGTTGTGGTTACCGGCACCACACGCATGTATCCCGAGAGTGAGAAAGCGGTTAGTATTTTATTGACAAGTTGTACAATCCGACAGAAATGTTGATAGCCTGCGTTACAAGATGGGTTAATGATGAAGTCGGCGCCACGGGCAGTTCTAAGCCTTCAAATCTTGAAACCTGTTCAAGACCTCCTCAATCCTCATTGTCAATAACACGCCACGCTGCCGCATCATTGTATGTAATATGATTTCTAATGAAAAAAAAAGAAAAATCGTGCCAAAATAGGTTTAATGTCTTGGCAATTGGCACTTGTGTCTATTGTAGACACTGGGTATATCTATTGTTTTCATCTTTGCTAACAGGTGTTAGCCTCAAGAATGTTAGCAAACATTGACGCTGATTGTGAAATGCAATGCTGTGGTTGTCTTTGGGCTTGAGACACGCATTCCAACTTGCATTTATTATGATTCATTTGAATAAACCCGGAGATGTTAATTGTGATTTCCACTGAAGAAGCTCTTGAAACAATTGCATCGGACAAAATGATATCATAGAATCATCATCATCAAAGTTTCGATGACGACACGGATGTGTGATAGCTAGAAGATAACGAGTCTTAACACAGAATCTATTCTGAGCAAATGATTAATTTTATTTTAGCAGAAAATCAAACTTGGTGTCCTTCGATGTATTGAGCCAACAACATACACATATGTGTGGTTTATTTTTGTTTTTGTTTCTCCAGCAGAAGATGGACAGCTTAATTGTTGGACAACAACATAAATTCAAAAATCGAACATAAACACAAGCATGGAAATAGGTGTAACAATAAGTAATGAAATCAGCAACACAGTCATATTGAAGAGTCTTTATTAAGATTTATAATCCCAACATGACAAATGGCAAACGAGACAAGGTGCTGTCAAAATTGATGGTTTATTATGAGTATTTTCCATTGGATATTTGTGTTTGGCTCATTGCTGATGGGTTTTTCGGGTTCAAACTGTTTTTTTGAGGACAAACTATGATTAGCCTTAAACTTGGACTGTGTTTGAGTTTTTGTGTTGCCAAGTCCACGCATCAGCTTTAGCGGAAATGTAACCTTGAATATTTGCCCTCAGACCTCAGTTTGTGGTGTGAATTTGTTGATACAAAAAAACATTTATTTAGTTAATAAAGTTTAGGTTTATGAGGTTATAAATATCCATAGTAGGCGGGTTTTGATATAAATCATCTCTTTTTTTAACTACTCTTTGCAGAGATATCCACTAAATTGTTCACAATGACAAATCGTAAACGGAAGCCTTGGACTTGCTCGTTCAAGAGGCCCTAGTGCAATTAAAGTTTTTAACACACAACTAGAACAAGGTTCATCATTGGGAGACATAAACTTTGAAAATTGATGATTGCAATTATAATTTGCTGCCACAATGCCCTAAAAGAAAAAAAAATAGTTGGACAGTTATAAAATTTGTACGAAGATATCGAAAAGAATTGTTACTTTCTTCTGCAAAGATAAATAGAAATGCGAAAAAGTATGCAAAGAATATCAAAGAATGTAAGGATTGCATGCACTTCCAGAAGATTAAATTTAATTGATAAATGTAATGAATTGATAAATACATACATATGTATACCTTTGAGGACCTTATTGATTGCATATTTTGGCGACTTATTTTGTCATGAAACTACCCCGCAATTTAAAAATGAAAAAGTCCCCAAAAAGCCACGAAATAATTTTGGGGAGTTATTCCATTTTCAGTTTGGGTAGTTATTTCATTGGGGCGTTATTTCAAGGAACGTATTACACAAGGGTTTAATTTTGTTAAATGTTATTAACTATTTTTCTTAGAATTATTAATAAAATAAAAATTCACTTCAGGTATCTCGACTTTCCTGGATTTATTGTTTGTTTGATCACTGTTTTGATTTAAAATAAAAATGATTTCTTTTTCATTTTTTTAATGACATAAAAATTAATGAAGCGAAAGGTTGCGTATACACCCGAGTGAATCTTAATATTGATAAGGATAACCCTTTGTTTTACTTACGCAACGTTGAATGGAGCTATCATCATCATCATCATCATCAAGTCCTGTAACCCCGGTTGGGGCATAGGGCGCCAACAAATCGTTTCCATCCTTCTCGGTCTGCAGATAGATATTTTAACTGTGGCCACGTCTTTCTCTGGGAGTCTGCTTCTGCTAGAACTGTTGATTTCCATGTTGTTCTTGGTCTTCCAACCCGCCGTGCACCCTGAGGATTCCATTCAAATGACTGCTTTGCAATTTCATCGTTTGGTTTCCTCAGTGTGTGACCAATCCATTGCCATTTACGCTTTCTTATGTCAACGTCCAGCCGCTCCTGGCTTGTCCTGCGCCACAATTCCTCGTTTGATATAATTTGTGGCCAGCGAATTTTTAGAATATGGCGTAGACAATGGTTCACAAAAGCCTGCAATTTCTTTGAGATGGTAGTCGTGACTTTCCAGGTTTCGCAAGCATATAACAGCACGGATTTGACATTGGATTCGAAGAATCTCAACTTTGTGCGCAAGGAGATTTGACATGAGTTCCAAATTTGGGAGAGAGAACCGAAGGCTGCGCGAGCTTTATTTATTCTACTTTGAACGTCCAGATCAGTACCACCATTTGCTGAAACAATACTTCCAAGGTAGTTAAATTGTTCAACCTCTTCAACTGGCGTCTCCTGTATTAAAATACGCTGATGTGTGGAGCGGCCTGTGAGCATTATTTTTGTCTTTTTGCTATTTATTTTAAGACCACTCGCCTCTCCTTTTAACTTCAGAGCTTGACACATCCCGTTCAGCCCGCTGATGATATTTGCCAAGAGACATATATCATCGGCATAGTCTAAGTGGCTAAGCCTTTCAAACGGTCTCCATTGAATGCCCTGCCTCTCTGATGTTCCAACGCTGGCCGTCAAGACATCGTCAATCGCCAGTAGAAAGAGAATTGGCGATAGAACATCTCCCTGTCTCACACCCTGCCGCACTTCGAAAGAGTCGGATAGCTGCCCATTGTGTAAAACAAAGCATCTTGCGTTGTTATAGGACTCCCTTATAATGGCAACAATTTTTGGGGGAATTCCTCTACCAAGAAGTGATCTCCATATACATTCACGGTTGACTCGGTCAAAGGCCTTCTCAAAATCCACGAACATGAGGTAAAGCGGTGATTGAAACTCCGCAGACTGCTCAAGAACGATACGCAGAGTGTTGATATGGTCGACACAAGACCGCCCAGTCCGGAAACCAGCTTGATGCCTCTTGAGTGTAGACTCGATTCTAACCTTTATCCGCTCCAGAATGATGGTTGCCATTAATTTTGGAAAAATGGACAAAACTGTAATACCTCGCCAATTGTTGCAATTCTTAAGATCACCTTTCTTTGGCAACTTAACAATTACACCATCCTTCCAGTCGCTGGGATAGATTTCATTTTCCCACACAGCTTGTATCAACGGGTGTAGAATACTAGCCGTTCTGACAGGGTCAGCTTTCAGGAACTCGGCTGGTATACCATCAAGTCCAGCTGCTTTGTTGTTTTTGAGAAGATTTATCGAAGATTGAATTTCCAGTACTGTAGGGGGCTCGATGTCAATACCCCTATATGATCTACGCATCTCGTTAAGCTGGGGCACTTCAGCACTCTGCTCGACAGAATCCTCATTAAGCAAGAAACAAAAGTGCTCCTTCCACCTGCGCAGCTGATCCTCGATTGATACCAAAAGTGTACCATCCACATCCATTACAGGATGATTGGTGTTGGTTTTCTTCCCGACAACTTCCTTGGATATTTGGTACAATTCCCTCATGTCTCCTCTTCTTGCAGCGTTTTCCGCATTTTCTGCGAGACCGTCTAACCTCACCCTCTTGTCTCGTCTCACACAGCGATAGACCATCTTATGTGCTAAGCGATACTCTCTTCGCAATTCAGCCTTTCGTTGAGCATCTGCTTCGGCATTTATTTGCATCTTCAACGATTTGCGAAGCTCGATTTTATCCCAGGTGTCTTGGGATATCCAAGAGTCTCTAACTCTCGACTGCTTGGGTACAGTTTCGGATCCAGCATCCATAAAAACACTTTTTATATCACCCCACATCTCATCAGTTGTTGAATGCTGTATTCCATTTAATGACGAAGCTCTGTCGTTAAGGTTGGTGACATAGTTACGACATATGTTGGGATCACTTAAAGCATTTGTATTGAACTTCGAATTCCTTGCTGCACCCTGTGATTGACGTTGTACAGCTGCCGTTCGTAGCTTGAGACTCATGAGAACCAAATGATGGTCGCTTCCAATGTCGGCATTTCTTATGCTCCGAACATCGCACATTGACTTCCTCCATCGCTGCTGAATCATGATGTGGTCAATTTGGTTTTCAGTTTGACCATCCGGATGTACCCAGGTGATTTTGTTGCAAGTCTTATGTTTAAACACAGTTCCACCCAGTACAAGACGATTAGCGTTACAAAAATCGACCAGCAAATCGCCATTTTCATTTCGTGACCCCAAGCCATTTTTCCCCATGACGCGTTCCAGACCGTAGTTGTCTGATCCGACTTGGGCATTGAGATCTCCCATGACAATGGAGCTATACTTGCTCAGATTAAAGTCACCGTAAGTTGGTTTAAATTAATCCGTTTTTTGAGTTTTGGGAAAAATGTTTGCCGAAAATGATCCTTCCAAATCGTGTGACATACTTGTCTGTAGACACGTTTATGATGCTTCTTTTATTGTAGTTTCGAAAAAGTCTAATAAGTATTTAAAGCCGTAGATTACGCATATAGTTTGCTAAAAAACGTTAAGGATAAAAGCAAATTAAGGGTATTCAGGCCATGGGTGCCCGCAGGGGGGGGGGCAGAGGGGCATTTGCCCCCCCCCCCCCCTAGAATGTCAAGCCTTTACTTTCGTTCTGTACATTCATGCAACAATGCCTTATTTAGAATTTCAATTTTTTAAATGTAGGTAGGTACATTTTGCTTCTGCATGAATGAATGAAAAATTGTGAATAGTATACTCAATGAATCTCAGTGCAAACAACAGCCATCTTTTGTTAATCCTAATGGCCGTATGGTCTCAGATAAAATTGCAATTGCTAGTGAATTCAATGGATATTTTGCAATGATTTCACTGAATCTATTTACAATCGATTTCTAGCCACCCATCTTGTGCACTTTGTAGTTCATTCAGTAATGAACCTTCTCAAAGTCAAAGCTTCGCGTTTGAGCCTATGACAAGTTTCGAGATTCTAAAGCTAATTGGCGCTATAAACACTTCTTGCGGTTACGATGGTATTTCAAATGTTTGTTTGAAAAATATAAGCCTATTGAATAGACAGGAAAATGAGGGGTTTAAAGGAACAATTACGTGCAAGGGTTTTTATCATTGAATATGTTAGTTTGGCCCATAAGCATGCTTAAAACCGAAAATGCAACTAAATTCAGCCATGCGTTTCTGAGAGAATGGTCACACTGGCCACTTTTCAATATTTTTGGTGTAACTTGAAAACTAAGCCGAATTTGACAATTTTGCATATAAAACTTTTTGTTCAAAATTAAATTTTCTATTGGAATTAGACCGAGAGCCCACAGCAGATTTTGGGTGTGAACGATAGCAAAAAAAGAAGTATAGGCGTCGAAAGCTCCATTAAAGACTATTAAAAAAATCAAAGTCTTGCAGTCCACAACTGGGGCCTTTGCGAGAAACAGTGCATCGAAAAAAAAATATGAATGCAACTTCGAGGAAAATCGTGTTAGCCGAAATTGGTTTTCACCATTCCCTAGATAAGCTCCGCGGATCCCATATCACGGAATTTGAGATCATTCGAGTGTTTAGTTCGCCCTGCCAGACTGTTTAAAAAAAACCGTTTTTCACTTAGAATTTTGAATTTTTTAAACGGTCCGGTAGAGCGAACTATACCACACCTCATTTCCTAAAATTTTGCCAAAAATGTGTATCATCTGAAAGATCTCTAGAACTTTATAAAAGCTCAGCTAGTTTCAGTAATTGATCAGGTATAGATTTTTTTTGATGAATTTTTAAAAATTTCAGAGTCAAAACGATTTTTGGCACCTCATTTATGGGAAATTTGCAAAAAATTTCGCAGAGCTTGTTTAAGTAATTGGTCAGCTATAGATTCTTTCTTATGATTTTTTAAAGTATTTTGTCAAGGTCATGAACGATTTCGTGACCTTGAAAAAAACAAATATTTTAAATAATCCTAAAAATGAATCTATAGCTGGCCAATTACTGAAATTAGCTGACCATTTTTAAAGATCTAGAGATCTTTCAGATGGTACACATCTTTGGCAAATTTTCCTAAAATGAGGTGCCAAAAATCGTTTTGACCTGGAGCTTTTTTGTTTAAATTCATTAAATATTCATAAAACAAAATCTATGGCTGACCAATTACTGAAAACAGCTGACCGTGAAGAGGCCTTTTAAATTGCGTACTGTTTTTTTTAAATGACCCAAATGAGATATCAAAAGTTTTGTTTGTGACCTTGAAACGAACTTCAAAAATTCATAGAAAAAAATCTATGGCTGACCAATTATTGAAAATAGTTGACCTTTTATTACAATCTAGAAATCTTTCGGATGGTATACATTTTTGGCAAATTTCCCTTAAATGATGTGCCAAAAATCGCGCGTGAACTTGAGCGACCTTGAGAAAGTTTAAGCCTTGATTAAAAGTTATCTAGGGCTGACCAATTTCTGGGACCAGTTGACCTTTTCTGACTGTCACGGTAAAATTTACGGCGACAAAAATCACTCTTGATCATCATCATCCACATCCTCCTCCTCCCTTTCCATTTCTTCTTTTCCCTACAGGTGCTTGTTGCGATATACTGAGAGAGAAAAGGGCAGCAATGGTCCATCAGCCATTGTTTCACTCTCTCAGTACCTTGAAGAAGCTAAAATCGTTGTTGTCAATTTGGACACGAGAAGCGGATGGGTGATCCACTATATCATAACCGACAACCAGTCGAACAATTTGATCCGAATCACGGGCGACAGTTGGTCCCCGAAGACGAACATCATATTGACAGACGGGTGGTCTGCTCAATCAATGCTATTGAAATCAGATACGTAGGTGACAGTTAGTCCCTGACGCCGAAGTTAATCGTTGCAAAATGGCTGCTTGCCCAACATAACATTACTAATTTTTCTTGTAGGTACAAGTTGGAACGTTAACTGCTCGTCCTCATTCCCCAAAATCTGCACAAAAAGCCAACGAGCTAAGTTAAATTCACGTATTTGAACATCCAACTGCCTACCTCCCTCCGAAATATAACAAAGGGGCAATTAACTTTTCACCAAGGTTTCACAATAGTTGTTTCATTTAGTTCTGAGGGGAAAAATGCACGCGTTGAATTGGGTTTCCTTTTTGATTTTCTGAATTTTTCATATTTGTAAGATTTGATAGAAAAAAGAATACAGCTTTGACATGGTGAATCACGCAAACTTCAAAGTGATGGGTTTCGAGGTTTCATTAGTGATTGGTTGAATCATATTTAAATGTAAGAATCCAAAGAGTGATATTATGAGTGATATAAAGACAATAATTTAGGGAGCTCCACAAGGTTCGGTTTTGGGACCAATAATTTTGTTGGTATACATTTATTCTTTATTCAGATTGTCATTTAGGAGTTCTTTGACAGCTTTTGCAGATGATGTGGGTTTTTCATATGATAGTACCTTATTATAGGCTACTTCAAAAATTGCTAAAAAATACAAAAATCCATCAAATCTTTTCAATTTCACGGAACTTAAAATAATGAGTGTAGAAAAATTGCCATCCGCACCAGCAGCCTTGTACGCTTAAAGCTTGGTAATTGCTAACTGCACTTCATAAAGGTTGGGTGGATGAAAGTTTTGACGATCGTCGCCCAGGTTGAATGGAGTGTTCTGTCTAACAGCGGACGAATTTTGGCCATCTTCGTCACTTAGCATCTATAAAAGTGATGTTTCCAGATCCCTAGTACAGACTATGTGTCTACCACCATATTCCCACTCTCATCTCGATAGGATTATAATGAATACCACGTGTGACCATATTTTCGCGCCAATGCTTGGTAAATACCTTAAATCGCCAAAGGACATACAAGTTTCAGTTTGCTGAGAATCATCCACATACATACAAGTCATGCTAGAAAACATACCTATCGTAAAACAATAAATAATTTTTGACAAATTAAGACAAAATGAAAAAAATTCTTTGCGATGTGGTATACCTGTCAACCCAATCATCATACAATTTCTATGAGAACAACCTTGGCTTTCATTCTTATTTTTTCAATGTATGCGTACAAATATGTATAAAGATACTACATATCTGTCTATGTATGAACATATAAAAATCAGAAAATATAATTTCTTACATTCCATCAAAAGCTATTCATAAACTTGCATTCTAATCCTTTACTTCCTGTTCTCCATTTATCAACTTGAATTGAGTTGACACACTTTCAAGAATCAACCACAAACATTCAAATAAAGCAAAAAATACTGGCTGGCCACGAATAATAATAACTATGGCTATAATACCAATCCATTCTTTAAACTGCCAATTAATGCGCTTGCTCCAAAATTGGTTAATGAGATTCAACCACTATGGCCCAATTTCCACGATCGATCGCACGAAATTTCAACAAACCCAAGTTAAATAGGCCACCAGTTGGTACGACACATACGCACGAGACAAGTTCGATAAGATTACAGACAACTTCTTCAAGTTCAAGGGAACCTTCACAGTTCTTTGTCGACATTGATAAGATTTATCCAATGCACATAACACCCCACGGTAGCCCCTGCAGTGTATTTATAAATAAACTCATCAATAAAAACAATGCGGCCACCGCACCGGGTGAACAACATATAGTTATTCGTCCTAATTGTCTAGTCTCAGTATTTCTTGAGACTGAGAAAGCAGTGACAATTTAAATGGCTCACCGCCACCACCGCACCGCATCAAGTTCAATGCGTATGGTGTATGGTTTTTTTCGACAATGCCCACACAGCACGCGTGCTTCGCATAGTTTTGTGTGGAACACTGGTACCTCCGAAGAACTGAGGAAGTTTTGCTCCAGTAATGCAGAACGTGAAGAAGCAACAGCGCAGCGTGGGCATTTCAAAAGAAACCACTACCGAATATTCAGGGAGCGTATGCAACTCCATAAAATAATCAAAAGTCATGTGGTGGGCAGGATAGTTGAGGTACGCGCATGCATTTTGAACGCATTTCTGTTTGCACTTTTATTGCAATCCGTCATACCGTTCATCCAATCAGCACTCTATACTGGCATTGGCTAGGGCTATGTGGAGGAAGCGGTTTTTGGCTGAAGAAGAAGCGACTACTTCCTGATATGTGAATGAATTCCTGAGACATTCGCTACTCGAATAGTGTGATGAGCTATGACTAGATACGAGCTGCTGTCTCAGGATGAGTGGGAATATTCTATTGAGAAATTAACGGAATTAGTAAGAGTTCTTCTTCTTTTGTCCAACGGCAAAAAAAAAGACTACCTATATACACAACTGGACTTTTGTGTATCCCGCGCTTTGAATAAATAAGTAATGCTATGTCTGTCCGGAGATCGCAGAACTATACCTACTCGTATGCCTATACCTGTGTATGCTTAGATTAGTTTAGTGAAGATGGATCGTGTGTTTAAAATTAGCAATGAGCAGTGATAATATATATAACGTTCGTCTTCTTATGGGGATTAGCTTATACAAACGAGACGTAAAACTCAGGAACCATCAGGGAATAACGAATGTGAATTGGTTTTTAAATTCTGCAAGTTTAAAAAAAAATCTTGAGGGAAATTAGCATGAATGGTGGAGCCTAGCTTCGACTTAACTTTATTTGTTTGCATCAAATAGTAGGAAATAGAAGTAAAAATAGATTGATGGTTATTTAAATAGTTTTATTGAAATACCATAAAAACCAAGGCATTTTGATGGTGACGTTGACCCCTTTTGACGAATCAATATATATATGTTAACGTCAAGTACCGTAACTTGTAACAAATATGGTTTTAAACCGCCATTGATGCATTGTTATACAGCGATGTCATGATCACTACGCACTACAGATACAGATCATAAATGCATGAAACTCTTCAATGGAATTTGACAACGTTGACGAAAACCAAAATCGATTCAGTTTTTGATATGGACCATTAGGTTGCTGCGAGAATTTAGATATGCTTGACTGACGCTCTTCGGTGGATCGTGGAAATTGGAGTTTGTCCAGACTTCTGTGTTAAAAAAAGTTTATTTGAGACATTTTCCCACTTTGGCCATGGGATGTCAATTCTCACTTTACCATGCTTTTTGTTTTCCTTATTATTTGTATAAGATATTAAATACACCGGAAAATGAGGAATAAAGGAACAACCATGTTAAAGGACTTTTATTATTAAAATATGTCATTGACATGTCTAAAACAGAAAATGCTTTTAAATTCATCCTTGCGTTTTTGAGAGAATGGTCACACTGGCAATACTTTTCAATTCGATTTGTATAACTCGGAAATTAATTAATTAATAAAATCTTGCTCATAAACCGTACTCGATTTATGCGCTGAAACAGTTTTCAGTTGTTTTTTCATTTAATTTCATCTGAAAACCCTACTACGCTTCAACACAAAACGAGACAGATATGGTTATTCTTGTGCTTATTTTTAAATTAGAATTCCGTTGTTTCGCTATTATTATTTCGCTTTTTATTGTTAAGCTTCTTTATATCCGTCATCTACTGCGGGTACCTAGGTTCCTTACATTCTTCGCAAAATTTGGACTTAATGTCAAATTGTGAGAAGCGGGTATGAAATCCTCTCAGACAGAAGAAAAACTGTCAAGATGTTGGGAACTGATGCGTTGTAACAAAGGCACATCTTTTATACTCTCAATCACCCGTACCAAACAATGAACGAGTAGTGCATACCACGAAGGAGCCCATATGAATTGCAGAAGAGTATACGCATTTGACGCATGCTTTGACGTCAGCAACAAGAGGAAACCTACTGGCGGTTGGTTACGTCAGCAAATGAAGTTCATTCGTGGTTTTTACAGTCCACAGTTGGTTAAGCCAGCAAAGTCGACTAGTAAGGGTGGGAAATTCACCAAATATCAGATTCTTCCAACCTCCGTTCGTTGACAGTACCAATCTCGTGTAAACAGAGGAGAATTATTTTGTATTTATTTTTATTTTTTATAAGTAAACTTGTGTACCAGTTAACACTTTTCGGCTTACGCCGTAAAAAAACATAAATAATAAATGAAATGCCGTGTTATCTACCAAAAATAAAACCAAAAAAAGTAACACTTGGTAACCCTACCTTTTTTTAATTTTATTATGTTATTTGTATTCAAACTAAAATTTGTTTAAATCTGACATACGAACACCTGTTATAAGACCAACAGTACGAAAAAGGGAACATTGTTTGCTCTATCGTGAGCGCTCTGTTTGGCCCCGAAATAGTACAAATTTTGACTTGACTGAATTTCAACGTATCCAAGTGATCTCTGGTGTACCACAGGGCAGCCATCTCAGCCTTTTTTTTGCAATAAATGACGTTGAGTGTGTTGTTATGGATCTTATGGTGACGCTAAAGATTTAAGCAGATTATCCTTTTGATGCTAAAAAAATTATGTTAAATTGAGGGCCAGTTTGTTCACACCTTGTCAACTTAAATCAATGATTATTCCAGTTGGTTATCATTGAATGCGTTTGTTCAGCAAAATTTTAAACAGAGAATCCATGATTTGAGCACTTAATTGGAGAAATCACTAATTTGCCGATTCTGTCTGATTAGCATGATTTAATCAAAGATTTTCTGGAATTTCGTTTGTTCATCATTGGTTATTTCCTGAGCGTAGGTATAAAAAAGAGAAACAAAATCTATTAAATTCCTTCGAACAAAGAACATGAATGAAGAGAAACCAAGCATCGTCCATCTTGCAAGAAAAAAATAAACAATTTGTACAGATTTTACTACAAATTGTAGTTATTTTATTTACTATCGAAAAATAAAGTGCTTTTTTGCAAGGCCTAATATAAAATATGCATAGAAAAACTACAACTGGGAAAAAATCCCATCACTAGGTTTCACAAAATGCCAGCACTACCTACACACTTCAACTATATATTTGGAAAAAAAAATCAATTAGCCGCATTAAAATAAATACAAATTTCACGTGTGTAGCTATTCTGTATAGTAATTTAACAGGAAATAATCTTAAATTGAACACAACATTATATTTCAAGCACTGATTTTCCGTGTTTTTTTTGCACAAAAAATGTTTTTTTCGAAAGCTCACTCACACTGAAATAAGTTAATGACGGAATATGTCTGACAATTGATTGACAGATAGACTGGAAAATGGAAAGATTATTGGAAAAACTATGATTTATTAATCAAACTGAAAATTGAGTGAACAAACACTCTCTGATTATCACAGATTCATAACTATGGGTTTAACAGAATCAGTGATAATCTAATTGCTGATTTAACCCACTGTGAACAAACTGGCCCTGAATGTTAAAGATTATCAAGTTAATACCTACTCCCGTTTCCCGTAAGGTTAGGTTTGGTAGAAGAGGCTGTCCCTATAATAAATACTAAAAGTTGCCCCGTTATGATACCACATGAATCTTGACAATCTTCCTTACTCGTAAAACCACTAAGATCTCCTGACGAAGCGTGCGAGACTATAAATGTCTGTGTTTGCCAGATCACTTAAGTAATTTCATAAGGGGAGCATATATCTGTGGGAAAGAGCAAGGCAAATACAGAGAAGCTGAGGAATCGTTTCTTTCTCCTCCTCTTCCATACGGCAAGGATCGTTTGAAAGTATGTTAAGCCACGTTTCGTGCTTGCCTATTAAACAGTGTCCCGTCATGACACCTGCAATAGAGCTGATGTGCAGGCTGCTTAGAGATATGAAACACTTTGAGCGCTTTAGGTCAAGGCTTGGCCATACTTGTTTTGTCGCCAAACAAATAGTGATGTTGTCCCACCTAATGTTTGTTTTCTTCAAGGCATCTTGCTTCAGCAAAAGCTTAAACGTAGCGATGGGTATACCAATTTTTAGCTTTTCAGGTACAATGGGTAGTAATATTCCACTTCTAGCGAGCTCAATAGCTTTACAACTACCTGGAACGTCACTATGGTCCGGCACCCAACAGAAGTGAATATTAAACTGACGCCGACGGTTACGGGCTGTTCTAAAGTTTGTAGAGACGTAGTCCAGGGATTGAATAGCAGCTTGACTATCAGAGTAGATGCGGATATCCGAGATTGATAAAAAATTTTCTTTGAGCCAAGATAGTACTTCTTTTATCGCTAGAAGTTCCTCCTGGAATACGCTACAGTAATTAGGAAGACGGATTGAGAGACTTAAATTTAGTCTATCAGAGTACACACCTCCACCAACCCCATCTTTGGTCTTCGATCCGTCGGTGTAGAAGTGAATTGATTGTTCTTCTAAGAATTCCACATCCTCCCAGGGGGATCTAGAAGGTCTGGTAACTTCAAAGTTTTTATAGAAATTCAATTGTGGGATTGTGTAGTCCGTCTTATTTGGAAGTGATCCGAATGAATTCAGAATATCAGAATAGTGGAGTGACCAATCTCAATATTGAACCACTGTGAATAGGCTTTGAGGCGAATAGCTGTACTCGCAGCCGTTTGTTTGCTGAAAATATCGAGAGGTGTCAGATGGAGTAGAGTATCTAGTGCAGCGGAAGGAGTCGACCGAAGTGCTAAACTTATACTATGACATGCTGCTTTGTGGACTTTGCTTAGTTTGGCGCGATGTATCGCTTTATCCAAGGCAGTCCACCATACTCCCACGCCGTAAGTTAGAATCAGTTTAATTACCGAAGTGTAAAGCCAGTGAATAATGCGTATTTGAAGTCCCCATTTACAACCAACGGCTTTTTTGCAAGAGAAAAGCTCCATTCTGGCTTTTTTCACTCTTTATTGTTTCCATCTTAGCTTCTTATCAAAAATGAGACCCGTTTCCCGTAAACCCATTTAACTTTCTTCTATAGAAATTATTTAATCACTTACTGATTTCGGAGCTTTCTCTATAATAAGTAACTACAATTTCGCTGGCACAAAGAAACGTCTTTTAATAAGAGAGTCTTCTCTGGGATTTCAGGGATTTAGCTTCTATGCAAAATTTTATAAAGGTTCCTTCTCGAATATGGTAGCCAAGTTTTCTTACCGCCCTCCCTTTATGAATCGTCAGGTTTATATTTTTGTCTATCAATATTCTTTGTACCTTATAAAATGGTTTAACGTACATTCTATTACAAGAGGTATGAAAAAAACCTCAATCATCGAACTTAGGCTACGATCACAGCTTGAATCATTAAAGGGTATTTTTTCAAAACAAAAAGGTTTTAGGCAAGGTGACGCTCTGTCATGCAACTTCTTCAACATCGTTCTTGAAAGAATAGTGCAAAACTCTCATGTCAACACTAGAGGCACAATCTTTCAAAAGTCCGTCCATTTACTCGCTTGAGCTAGAACTATAATGCTCGGAGGGGCACTTAAGTGGTCGGAAGAAAACAAGCGAATACACGGAAAGCATTTGACGCGACTATAATTGCGAAGTGGAGCGTTTCGTCAAGTTTTGTTCAACTTTGGTTATGGAAGTGAGGTGCGCTCCCGAGCGCACCTCACTAAAGTAAAACTGACATTTGGTGAAATTGGAATGCCAAAAAGAGAAAGATGATAGTTACATTATGGGTGTGTTCCCCTTTTTTCGGTACGGAAAGCTACTTTTCGTTGGTTTTTGACATTAGCTTCAGTGCCCTTCCGACTATTATAGTTCTACCTTTACGCTGACGACATTGACATAATCGGACGAACAAAGCGTGATATCAGTTGTGCTTTTGTGAGCATTGAGAAGGAAGCCAAGAAGATGGGGTTAACAGTGAATGAAAGCAAAACGAAATATATGCTGTCAACAAGAAAGGACACCCAACATTAACGTCTTGGACAGAACGTCACTATAGACAGCTATAATTTTGTGGTGGCCAGAGACTTTGTCTACCTAGGATCCGCTATAAACTCAGCGAACGATACCAGTGCTGAGATCAAACGAAGAATTACTCTTGCCAATCGCTGTTTCTTTGGGCTAAGAAGGCAATTGAGAAGTAAGAGCCTGTTTAGATTGGGAAAATCGAGTCCGGCCTCGTGAGTCTCATTGTGTCTACATTAGAAAATTTGAGGCGCCTCAAAACACATAGAAACAAAAACAACTTCAACGTTTTGCGCATTGAAACAGCAACAAATGAGACTCATGACTCAGATGTTTATGTTTTCTTCGTGCCTCAAGACATGCCCCCCACTTCTCTTGTCCAGATACTGCCGTGAGACCGGTCTCAGCCATCCCAATCTAAACAGCGTCTAAAGCCCTCTCTCGAGCAACTAAACTGTCCCTGTATAAGACGCTTATCATCCCGGTCCTGATGTATGGTGCAGAGGCATGGACACTGCTAACGGTGGATTAGAACGCGTTAGGCTGTTTTGAGAGGAAAATTCTCCGGGTGATTTTTGGTCCCGTCTGCATAGATGGGGAATGGAGAAGAAGATACAACAACGAACTGTACGGGCTGTACAGCGACACCGACCTAGCCACAAAAGTGAAAATCCAACGACTGAGATGGCTGGGTCACCTAGAGCGAATGGACACCAACGCTCCAGCCCGGAAAGTCTTTGAATCCAACAGCCTAGCCACCATTTTGGAAAATGACACCCAACCTGTACTCCGGTCAGAAAATACAAATCCTGGAACTTTTAGTGGAGATCTTTGTTTCAAATTTGAAATTTATTTTTGACATGGATGAAATTTAGCCTGGAAATCATTTTTTTAATCCCATCGTTTGGGTGCCATTTTGAAAATTGGTGCTCAATCTGGGCCAAATGGTAAAAAATAAAATTTCCATGGCTGAAATAACGGTTGATATCATAAAAGATAGTAGACACACCTTTGGGTAAAAATCAGTGTTGTAACTTTTCGGGAACATACTACTTCTTAATGTCAACGGGTAGAACATCCTCTTTTTTTATCATTTTTAATATTTAAATATGAAAAAAGGTAAATTGATTTGATATTGGAGATTTTCAACGTGTTTTTTCATGAAATAAATAAAAGATATTATTTTGAATAACTTAAAAACACTTATTTTATTTACTGAAACACCTCATGATGCCAAACGCTTGTTGGGAAATAAAAATTGATATTTTGAAAAATAGGTGTTAAGTAAACGCACCTTCTGCTAAAATCTCAATATTGCCACTTTTTAGGAACATACTTTTGTTAATGTCAAAATGTAGGACTTCCACTTTTTTAGGGGTGAAAAAAGTTGCGGAAACACCTCTGGACGTCTAAACGTGTCTTTTAAAAATAACGGTTGATGTCTAAAAAGATAAGTATTATGTAGACGTATCTTTTCGGGAACATACTTTTTTATGTCAAAGGTTGGGACCTCCACTTTCTTGGTAGTTTTTAATATTTTGAACATGAAAAAATTGTGGAAATGCCCCTAGATGCCAAACGCGTATTGGGAAGATAACGGTTGACGTCTTACAGGACAGGTGTTGAGTAGAAGTGGTAACACTAAGTTTTTACCCGAAGGTGAGACTATTCAACACGTTTGTTTAGAGACATATCGCGTTATTTTCCCAGTCCTCATTTGGAGTCAGCGTTTCCACTATTTTATTCATCTTCAAAATATTAAAAAATACAAAAAAACTGAAGGTTCCACCCATTGACATACAAAAAGTATGTTACCGAAAAGTGGCAACACTGATATTTTACCCGAAGGTGCGTCTACTCAACACCTATATTTTAAGACATCAACCGTTATTTTAGCCATAGAAATTTTACAAGTTATTTACGATGTTCTCTTTATTTCACCATTTGGCCCAGATTGGGCGCCAATTATCAAAATGGCGCCCAAACGATAGGATAAAAAAAAAATCTCAAGCTAAATTTCATCCTAAGCGTGTCTAAAATAAATTTCAAATGTAAAAATAAGATCCCCTACAAAAAGTAAGTTCCAGGATTAGGGTTTCCTGACCGGAGTTCAGGTTGGGCGCCATTTTTCAAAATGGTGGCCAAGCGACAGGATTACAAATATTATTTCTGAATTAAATTTCATCCTTATCATCTCATGGGCTTATTGCGAGAGTCTATTCAGAATAGAATTAAAGTCGAATAGACTTAAAGTCTACTGTCGGTATTGCGAATCTCTATTTGAATAGATTTTTTTCTACTTGATAGAATTTTTATTTCTATCAATAATTCTTGATCAACTTTCTTCTGATAATAGGATAGTTTGAGAAAAAAAATGGATAAAGATAAGTAAGTAATAGTGGAATAAAGTCTCAAAATGCAGTTAACTCTACCCTTTAACTTTTTGACGAGCATGGTGGTTGGCGGCACAATCCAATAGCTCAAACCAAAGAAAATTTAGCCTCGCAATAAGAGGATAGTAACCGATAGCTTTAGTCCAAACATTTACTAAACTACTGGTCGTGAAAGGTCTCCCTGGTTGTAATGGTTAGAAAATGCATTTTTCAGATTGCATTTTTGGCTCAGTGTATCTATAATATAAAAAACTACTATAAAGTATAAATGTGGTATCAAATGAAAATAAAAGCTTAAACTGTTTTCTACGATACCAATGTCCGGACAGACTTTTATTGATTTTGCTACGAATCCGACCACCTTTGTAAAATTAGGGATTATCTTAATACTTTGATAAAAATGAACAAAAAATAAATGGTAAATTCTTCTTTCTTAACTATTTGATGTGATTTTCCCCAATTAAAATAGCTATGTTAAAAAAAGACATTGTTTTTTCAACAACCAAAAAGAGTCTGTCCGATCATTAGTATCGTGTAGATAGATAACAGTCTTAGCTTTCGTATAATACCACATTAATAGAAATTGCTTTTATAGGTACACTTAGCTGAAAATGCAACCTGAAAAGTGCATTTTCTAACCATTGCCACCAGATAAAGCTTTTCCGACCAGTAGTCTTGTAAACGTTAAGTCTAAAGATATCGATTGGCATCATCTTTTTGTGTGGCTGCGATGAGATGCCTCCCAAACTATTAGTACAACTTGCTTATCGCAAACAAAATTGCCAAAGATTCGTTGAACCAAACTTATTTTCAAAAATTCGAAGGATATTAACGCAGATTTGACATTTCAATTAAAATTCCAGCCGAGAGCTTTATTATTTTTCTGTTTTTGAAAGTCGATTCTATTTCAATATTCTACTGTGTAAGGCAATACCAGTTTAGAGTTTAATAGAATAGAAAAAAGTCGAATAGACTTTTTTCGAATGGACTCTCGCAATAAGGCCCTCAAAAACAAATTCCAAACATAACAAAAAAAAAACGTATGGGATACGGTTTCCTGACCGGACACTATCCTTTTTGGTACTTGAATAGTTGAATTAGAGACAGACTAAATTTAAAAACTAATAACCACTAAAAATCACTGATAAGAAATCCATGCTCTAAGGCCATACTTTTCCCATTAAATTTGAATTTGAATTTAAGTGAATAGAATATAAATTTATTTAATATAGGTATATATATATGTGCATATGATAATAAAATAAAATTAAAGAATCAGTAAAAGGGTAGTTGTTTTTATCTACTTTGTTGTTTTTTTATTTCGTTTCCTATCCATGAATAGGAATTCTTGAGAAAAGCACACATACCTATCCAAAACTGGATATTTACCAACACATACACCAAGTCACTGCGGAAATATCTGGCGAGTAATCTGACATTTCATTTCACTCGCTCACTCACTCACTTTTGCTAGCTGAATCGATTTTCGACGAAAAGTGCCTCATCTCACTCACTCCCTGCGGTTTCGAATTAGCTGAATCTCGGCACAGATCTTACAAATATCGGTTTACTTTTAGACAAGAAAACCCGAGGGTGTTTCCTAGCCGACTTTTGGGAGCTGAACTAAAATCCATCATCCGTTTTCCGCTATCAGCTCCGGTTTTCGAAAAAAAAAATTAAAATGATCAAAAACTTTTAGAGTTAAACTCAGTTTAAAAACTGCATAATATGTAGGTACAAACGAGTACCTGTATTATGTAAAAATATTATCCAAACTTTTTAAATCATCAAAAAGCAATTCCAATCAACAATAATCTCAAGTTCCTAAGAGAATATTTTAAACATTAAAAAAATACAAAATTATAATGAGTGAAGATCATTTTTGTTTATGTTTTTAAACTTAAAGACTCCTTTACACAATTTAACATCATTGAAGATAAACACTCGTAAGATTTAAAAATAAAAAACTATACAAATGGAAATTATGTTATTCTATGCAAATCGTTTTTACTATCATGTTTCTTGCATTTTTTAGCATTAAGGTCTAACACTCTATATTCCACACCCTTTTAAATAATAGCATTAAAGCTCAGTAAAACAAGTACTTTAAGTCACCATCAAAAGATAACATTTATCAATCAATATTATGTGTAAGTAAAGTACATGTATAAGCTCATTGAAAAACCCATAGAAATTTCGCACAAAAAAAAAAAAAAAAATGAATTCCAGTCCCAGGCCTATAATCGACACGTTGCTTGATTCGAAATTGAAACAAAAAATGGTTTACATTAAACACAGTTCTACATTATACTCGTAACAATAATATGTGATGGCATTTGGTTTTTTTTTTAAGAATGACTGTGCCTAGAAATAATATCTTATACGGAAGCAGGTATGACTGGAATATTCAATTAAGGTATAGTACCTACACCTTAAGAATATTGGCTCGGTTCTGTCGTATATGCAAAAGACATGAGAATGCCTTACTTTGCATACCTTTTTGTAGCTTATTAACATACAGACTTAATTGAGAAAAATAATACTTAGAAAATTTGTTGAAAAGTTGAATTTCAAATTGATTTTGTAATGATATTTAAGAAAACACATCATTAATTAAGATTTATGAATGTTTAACCTGATGCATCGGGATGAAAATGGAAAACCCTTTTGATGAGTAAAAGCAATAACACTAAAGTAGTACAAACTTTAAGAAACCTGTCGCACATCGGAAACTATTGTGTGTTGTGCCCAATGATTTCATAATCTATCGTGGAAAATAGTCACAGGGTGATATAGAAACGATGGTAATATCTTTTGAAAACATATTCAAGGAATACATTATATGCTTAATTAAAATGGCACAGCCCTGTGATTTATGTATAGTTATATTTCTTCAGAAGAAGTGCCTAATTTTAACCAATTATTATATCAAAAATATCTTTTTATCTTTCCAGAAATCTATGAATTTCCTCTTTTAAAGAGATTGTATTATGTTTACATAAACGAATCAATTAGAATTACCCACTTAATAGACTAATTTAATATGCCATGTCTAATCATTTAACTTGACTTAACATAAATGTGTTAAATTTCACTTTAATAATAGTGTTAATTTATTTACATTTTGACATCAAACAAAATTTATTATACTCGTAGTGTTATAAATACATAAACAACCATATTGTTTGTATTTTTTTTATAAATTTAAGCTTTGGCTAATTAAATAAATAGAGCAATAACCCAGGATTTTAAAATTTCATATCATACATTTTATATGTATCTATCTTTTAATCTATAGAAGAGAAATCTCTTTTTTTCGCATTCATATATGAAAAGGGTGTTTCTTTTCTAGAGCCAGAGATCTTAAAATTGAAATATTATAACAGGGGAAATTGCTTTCAAAATAAATGAGATTGGCTTGATTTGACAGATATAGCATTAATGTTTGAATATGATTTAGAGCATGTGGTCTCTGTGGCTGACACTCGGCTTCTTCAAAATATGGTCGTGACGAGATCTCTTTGCAGTTGTTCTCTATCTTAAATGAATATAATGCATAATAAAGCAATTTTCATCACGCCATAGTTTCGAAAAATTGAATAAAATTATTTAATTCCTTATTTATATTCGTTTTTAAGAAATAACCACTGCAAAGAGATTTCGTCACGTTGATGTCTCGTTTCCTCGTCCCATTGTGAATCAGGCTTGACTCGATCCGTATGCATATTCTTTGTTCGTCCATTCCTTGAATACGCCTCTCAAGTTTTGGTCCCATTTTATCAACTTATTCACATTTCCAGAATTAAGAGCGTCCAGCACTCCAGTGTCAGCATCATTTCTTCGCTTTGATCTTCGAGGCCTATCATGCAACCATCCTCAGATCCTGCCTCCCTATCAAGGCCGCCTTAAAATAATCAACTTCAATTCATTGGAAGCACGAAGAGAAAATGAGACATTCCGTGCGTTCAAGGATTCAGATATCTGAATTTTTGGGTCTTGTGATTGGTCAGCTGTCATAAAAATTCTGAAAATTCAGATGACTTTTAGTTACGTTTGCTTACGTTTTTCAGATAAAAATTTTCATCTGAAAATTCAGATGACAGCTAAAAAAGAAGACAAAAAAAAAGATCTGCACATAGAAATTGAACTTTATAGTCATTGCAGTTATTTTGTGGTCTGTTGTCGGCTTGGTACGGCATGTTGGCTTTTTGAGTTTTGGTTTTTTTTTTAAGTGAATAAATAAATACTGTTATGAATACTGTATTTTTTACACGGCGTTTTTCTTTAGTTTTTATTTTACAAAATAACAAGAAATTATAGTTTTCACCGCTTTTACTAATAATAAATTGGGTTCGATGGAAGAGCCCGAAGAAGACTTTCACTTGGGAGTAATACGTATTAATATTTGTTGGTTGGCTTCAACTACATATTTTCAAAAATATTAATCCAGTCAACTTACATATAACTTCATTCCAGAGTCACTAATTTTTGGTTTTACCTTAATTTCAATTTTTGATTTCCGACAAAAAAAAGTACTTTTTATATTCGCTTCCAGTAAAATCAGAAAGTAAACACAATATTTTGACAGAAAAAAAAATATGACATTTGGCTGAAATTTCAGATTTTTTGTGCGTTCAACGTTATGTTTCAGTACTGAATTTTCAGATTTCTGTCGTTGAACGCGGGCATTCTCTTCGTCCATCGATTTCTTTCCAGTGGTTTTAAATATACTTCCTACTTCGCACTATCACTTCATTCTTAGATTCTCTGTTTCAAACTACTTCAATTTTTCAAACGGAAAATGTTAAAAAAGCAATCTTCGCTATAACTGTTTGAAGAAAACTCATAAAGGTTGCAAGGCGGGGAAAAAACCATGGCTCTCAGAAAAAAACAAAAAGTTTTGCCTCGAATAGACAAAAAATACTTAAAAAAGTATCGTTTGGTTTGGTATCGTATCCAGTCCTGGGGGCTGCATAGCAGTGGAGAGAATTAGGAAAATATTCGTTTGTATGGTTGTATGGACTCAAGAAAGCAACGGAAAAGATGCTGATGCCATCTTTATGACATATTTTCGGTGCCTCTAACTTACAAAAATTCTTATACAATTTAAATAACTATCCGTCGCTAGTCCGCCATTTCAATGCGAAGATTTATTGAAAACGGTATTGACCTTCTTCCATGGTTGGTGAGTCTTCAGATTTGAACCAAATTGGGCACCTTTGAGGAATATTAAAACGGAACATCCAAAAACATCCACCAACATGAAAAGAAATGCTCAATAATATTGTAAGACAAGAATAGAATATAAATAAGTTCAGTTGAGTGGTCTAAGCTCATAGGATATTTTCTTAAAAGGATAGCAGCAGTCTCAAAAGCCAAAGGTGGCAGCACTAAATACTAATTTATTTGATTAAAATATATTTCTAACGATACTTAATTAATCTTTTATATACTTCCTGTTTAAACTATGGCAATGGGGTGCCTTATACTTTTGGCCAAGGCTGTATGTACATAATGTACACGCTCAATGCAATTTGATGCGAAACGATCGGGGTGAGTACCAAAGTGCACTCTTTAAACTTTTATTACGCGGCTAATCTGAAAAATAACTATCTATTAATGTACACAGAATTTCTATAAAATATGTATTTTATTTTGTGTAAAATTATTTGAGTTTGATAATGCAGACATGTATTTACTGTTTACTCCAATATCTTAATCCATAATATATACAATAGAAACTGGTAGAATCTGAATAATTCGAACAATTTTAAAAGCATTTCTACTTTATGAAGATTTAGATTTTTATTTTTATTTAACAATATGCAAATTTTAGTATCTTTTATTTACTATATGAAAAAATACGTTCCAATTATCTGCTATTAAATCAAATCTTCCTGACTAGCTAACATGAAGCCTCTATATTTTTTGTTTAAAATAGTGTTTTTAAACAATATTAAATCATATTATAAAACGGCAAACATGAATCTTGTGGTACAATTTACGCGGTCTACAAAAGCCAAAGGAATATTAATTATATATCGTTTGAAAGGTTTTTATTTAGACACAGAAGTGCAGAATGCGAAAATTTATTAATTAATTGCACCAAAAAAACTAAAAACAACAAAAGAAAATTGCACAATAAGTGCGAGTGAGAGCCGGAGCGAGACCGAGTACTATTATTATATGGTATTATTCTTACCTTTTTTTCACTTTTAGTTTGTTTCTATTTGTCGTTGACGTTTTGATTCTGTCACCCACTAACCAATCAACTTTCCAGCACTGACTGGAAAGATTATTGGAATGTCCGATGGCAGTGTCCAGTGCTGCAGAAAAGAAGCTCAGTTCTTCTTGACGCTTAAGACTGCTTTTGAACGATGCTATTATTCTTGTGGTTTTTCCTTAATGTTGGAGTACATCCAAAAATCGTATGCAAATATCTTGGCTTTTTTGCTATCGAAAAATTTTATGTTGTCACATTTTTTTGACAGACTGACTGGCGGTCAGCGGACTCTCATACGTGATCGATAATAGCTCTATTTGTTTTGCAAGCCCAAAGGGTGCTAAAACGTTTGTTGTGTTATTCACATCGGTATCTCAGTTTTTCTCCGCATTTCAGTTAAGCGCTGATAATAATTCTCTTCGTTTAAATTAGCCCGAAGAGGTTGTCCTCCACCTGCGTGATTGACTTTGTATGGAATTTGACAGTTGATGGCTTGGAAAATACGGGATGAACTATAGATTTTTTTTTTAGATAAGATTGATTTTGATTGACAGATTAAAAATACTAACATTTAAAATAAATAGAGCTACAGTTTTATAGACTAAAAATTAACTATATTTTTACAGAAAAGGTGTATTTTGATCCAAATGTCTCCCAATTGCCCTATTTTCTTTTCCGTAGCAGTAAAAATTCATCAAAAATTTGAGATTTTGTATTAGTTTTTTTATTCCATCGACATTGTAGCTATCCGTCAATGGAATTTGACAGTTTGAAATATAGGGGGCAAACTATATTTTCACAGAAAAAGCATATTTTGATACAAATGTCACCCAATTGCCCTATAATAACCGTTTTTTGGAGCAGTAAAAATGCATCCAAAATTTGTGATTTTTAATCCATTGACATCGTAGCCATCCGTCATTGAAATTTGACAGTTGATATTTTGATGGATGAGGGCCGAACTATAATTTTACATAAGAACTGTACTACGATCCAAACGTCAACCAGTTGATATAAAATCACCTTTTTCCGGAGCAGTAAAAACTAAAAATTTCTTTTTTTTTGAGCTTTTTTAATCATAATTTTATTGTTTTTAAATTTTTATCAAATTGGATTCAGTACAGTATTGAATTGAATTCGTTTAAACTGGAGAGATTTAATTCCAGCGAAATCCAAATAAAATAAAATAAATAAATTAGGTGGCGCATCAACTCATGGAGAAATGGAGAACCAGGGCCTAGTGACTTACAACTCACAACCATTTCTGTGTGCGTGTTTGTTGGCAGGAGTGGAGGGGACCTACAGTTTTTTGCCGAGTCCAAACGGCTAAATGAGAAGCACTTTTTCATGACAAGTATACTCTTGGAGGATTTGTCAGTTCCTCGCAAGAGGCAGTACCTCGAATAAAACATTTCTGTTTTTAGGTGGCACGGCTGGGAATCGAACCCACACCTTCGGCATGACAGTCCTACGCACTAACCATCAAGCCACGAGGTACTACGAAACCAAATAAATAAATTTTAATCGGAAATAAATTCAGTGAAATGAAAATGCAATTGATTGAAATAATCGAATCATTTTGGTGATCGATTCTTGAACGATTATCTAGAATTTTGCCAACTTGATGAAAGTTACTAGCACTCAAGTTTTGAGGGCTGGACGTATCTACTAGTTTATGCTAATATGAAGTCTGAAAGAATAACAGTTTTGTTTTTAGTTTCTTTTTTAATTTAATTAAATGTATGTAAAAAAAAAGTAGGTTTTGAAATCAACTACGATTTTTCTCAATCTACTTCATTTTTTTCTTCAGCTTTTTTTTTGAAGTGCTTTTACTTTCTAGTTTCGTTGACTACATTTCACGTTGGTCGATTTCACGAAAGGCTTTTAATTACTTTAAAAGCCTTTTAGCCTTTAAATGATTGTTTTTGGTTTCACCAAGTGCTTTTATATTAAGGAAAATTTTAAATTCCCTTGTAAACTAAAAGCTCGTTTTTGTCTCATTAAATTTTAAAAGTCCTTTTTGTCAAGTCATTCCAGTCAACAACAGCTGATATTTTGCTGTCAGAATAATTGTCCCTCATGCATAATGCTTTTTCACTTTAACTCTTAGACATCGCATGTGCCAGGGAAACAACCTCTTTTTTTGAATCCAGGGATGTCAGCAAACTCAGTAAATTTTAAATATCCTTTTTTTACATTGGTGAAACTGAAAAATTTTAAATGTCTGATAAAATTTAGAAGGAGTTTAGATAAAAGTAATTTTAGTGTTTGTTTATGAAATTGGCCATATATCTTTTAACGCTTACCCTTGTAACACACGAGGATCCTCGTCTCATTTATCAACAACAACCTATCTCTCATATGCTGCGGAGAATGTTAATTCGAACATGAACTCTTTCGTCTTTAACCTTAGTGTTCCTTCCTTAAAACTCGGTCTTCTGAATCGCCCTCCTCCACACTTACCTTATAGCTTAAGTTCTTAGTAGCCTATTGAATAGACCGGAAAATAAGGGGTATAAAGAAACAATTACGTGCAAAGGTTTTTATTATTGAATATGTTTGTGCTAATAAATTCACTGATGCGCTTCTGAGAGAATGGTCACACTGGCCACTTTTCAATATTTTTGGTATAACTTGAAAACTAAGCCGAATTTGTTCAAAATTAAATTTTCTATTGGAATGGATAGTTCAAAAAATTTTACGAAAAAATTTAAGCAAGAAAAGTTAACAAAAACCAACCTAAAATAAATCAAAAAATCAAGGATATCTAAATTTTTTAATAAATTGTGCATAACTTTTTTTGAAGCAAAGATAAGGTGAACACATGCACGGACAAAATAAAGTAGAGACTAAAGGCCTTAATATGGCATATTCAAAATTAATATTGGTTTAAAACCTTATCATTTCTTATAATTTTTTGCAGCTTTGGCCCGGAAGTCCCTTTTTCGATACAATATGGCAAATTTCACTTTTGTAAAAATGTTCGAAATCAAAATTTTGATATAATATGACATTAGAACTATAGAGAATTTATAAAGAGGATGTAAGTTCGCAATTTCGTTTTCGGCTGTTTTTAAATGCTTTCAGACCAACAGACCGAACGGCTGGTCCGATAAGCATAAGATTTGGTACTAGGTGCTAGGAACGTTAAATTTGTCATAAAGTACCAAAAAAATAGGCTTTCGGGCAAAAACTGCGAAAAATGATAAGAAATGGTTAAGTTTGAATGGCTATATCAAATGTCTGCATATGTCAATTTTCAAATAATATGGCTTTTTTGACATGTCATATTAAGGCCTTAAGACTCTAGTTTACTTTGTTAATGCATGTCTTGAACATACATATCTTTGCTCCGAAAAAAAATTATGCGCAATTTAGAAAAGAATTAAAAAATCTTTGATTTTTCGATTTTGTATGTTGGTTTTTGTTTACTTTTCCTGCTTAAATTTTTTTAAGAAATTTTCCAAATCATCCATTACGATAGAAAATTTAATTTTGAACAAAAAGTTTTAAGTGTAAAATTGTCAAATTTGGCTTAGGTTTCGAGCTATATCAAAAATATTGAAAAGTGGCCAGTGTGACCATTCTCTCTGAAACGCATGGGTGAATTTAGTAGCATTTTCGGTTTTAAGCATGCTTATGGGCCATACAAACATATTCAATAATAAAATCCCTTGCACGTAATTGTTCCATATAAAAAGGTCTACTCAATAGGGCTATAGTTTTAAATTAGATAAAGAAGCTTGTATTAACCTGTTTAAATAGGGGGTTTGTCCCCACCAAAATAAGTTAGTAGCTCTTTATCGGCCTTTTTTGGGGACTTTGGTTTTTTTTCATTCAAAAAGAAATTGGAAAACCGATATTTTCATAACCCCTTGTCCCCAATATGGCCGTCACAAATTCCTGCCACAAGCCACACTTTTGTATTCGATATCAAGACACATGCACTTACAAACCCTCTCTTACTAATAATTTGTTTATGCGTTCACCCACAACATTTGCTCCCAGCTCTAGGTATATAAGTCTATTCCTGATTAATTGCCAAACGAAAGAAACCTCAAAACAACCAAGAGCTGTCAAATCGGCTTTCACAGGAAATAATTTTGCCATTTAAAAGTTAACCGCCTTTAAAATAAATACCTGTTTCTTGACTGACTTATGGCCAATTTCACGAAATGGCCAATTTAATTATTCAAAAAGCCTTTAAGCCTTTAAATAATGATGTTTAGTGGTTTCACCAAATGCTTTTATATTTAAGAAGATTTTAAATGCCCTTCTAAACTAAAAGCTCGTTTTTGTCTCATTATATTTTAAAAATCTTTTTTGTCAAGCCATTCCAGTCAACAACAGCTGATATTTTGCTGTCAGAATAATTGTCCCTCATCCATAATGCCTTTCACTTTTTCTCATAGACTTCACATGTACGAGAGAAACAACCTCTGTTTTTGAATCCAACGATGTGAGCAAACTCTGCAAATTAAAATATCCTTTTTCTACATTGCGGCCACTCCAAAGTAACGGAGAAGACAATCGGACGCTTGTAGTAAGGTTTTTCTTGTTAAGAAATTAATATTTTTTTATGAAACTCAGTGGTTTTTAAGAATTCATCACAAGGTACACGACACAGAAGTTTCACCAAAAAATTATGAAATTTAGTAAGTTTATTCAAAAAAATAGACGGTAACGGAGAAGACACGTACGATTTAGAGATTTCCGACCATTGCCTTGAAGTTTAAAATTTTGCGCCGTCCATTAAGATATGAAGTTGATTTTTTTTTGCACACTTTCATAAAACCAACATTTATCAAAAACCATCCTTGGTTTAATGCCAAGTTTCATTTTAGTAACAGAAAAAAAAATATGAAAGATGGTAACGGAGAAGACAGCTAATGGTGACGGAGAAGACACGTACGATTAAAGATTTCTTTTTTGTTCAGTTATATTGTAATTCGTATTTTTAAATTATTCTCATCAATGATAAAAGTGATTCAGGCAATTGAAAAAATGTGTGTAAAATTTCATTGAAATCGGTTAACGTTAACACGTGCTAGCGAGCACTTGAAATTTTTCATTCAAAACACATGGGGTTTTCACAGTTTTTACTCAAAATATCAGCAAAATTGTAAAAGTTGATGGAAAATCTTTAAACTTGGCACATAAATTAACTACTGTTGGGAGTATCAAAAAAAATATTTTCAACAGTTTTGCATAATATTAACCCCATCAAAAAATTTAATTAAAAATCGTTATTTTTGTGCATTTGTTGCTATTTTAAATGGAGTAACTGTTGTTTACAAAAATAAAAAAAAAATATTTGTACACTCATTATGGTATTTAGTATATGTGCCAAGTTTAAAGTTTTCCATCAACGTTTACACTTTTACGGACCGTTTGAGTAAAAGACTGTCAAAACACCATGTTTCTTATATGAAAAACTTCAAGTGCTCGCTAGCACGTGTAAACGTCAACCGATTTCAATGAAATTTAACACATATTTTTTTTAGTTACATTGATCCATTTTAAGCAAGGGGATCAAAGAAATTCTGACTTTAAAAAAAAAGTGCCTGTGAGTCGTTGAAATTTGGATGAGAAAGTGCAATTTCGTCTTCTCCGTTACCCTGTTTTAGACAGTAAGACATGATTTAAAAATCTATAAAAAATCCACCATTATCCTTTTTCAAGTCTTGCTTTGTATGCGAAATAATTTTACAAATACTAATATAGTTCACCATTTATACCAACTTTTGTCATTTTTCGGTAACGGAGAAGACATGAAATGTTCAGTCATTTTGAGGCGTAATACTATTTTTACAGCACTCCTATCAGAAAAATAGTTCTGAATTTAAGTAGTGTATTGAAAACACTTATAAGAACCTAACTGCACATCGCCATTTGCATCACAATTTATAGAGAACTGATAGCGGCAAAAATGCCGAAAAATGCCCAGATAGGAAAGATAAAGTATGAGCTTTTTTGATCACTTGCCTATTTTACAACAACAAGTAAAATTTTATATTTACAATTTTTTCGTTAACTCTAATATATACTGTAAATATTGGCATATTTAAATATATTTTTTTCCTTAATTTGCTTGGTTTCGAAATTTTTGGAATGGCCGATTGGTGAAACTGAAAAATTCTAAATGTCTGATAAAATTTAGAAGGAGTTTAGATAAAAGTAATTTTAGTGTTTGTTTATGAAATTGGCCAGTAAACCTACACAAAAAAAACAACTTTTAGTCCTTCAATGAAAACATTTTTGATTATTCTAAACTATTCTGATGATTGCTTTTCAAGACGGTTGGTGTTCAGAGTTCAGACAAGCTTCACGTGGGGTGACTCAAGTTGACATCTCCCATTTTTATCTCACTCTAATCTCTTGGAAAGAAAGAGATGGCCTAGTGAGGCAAAGATTTTATTTTTTTTTAATTCTTGGCTCACCTCGCCATCTATTTCTTACCAAGAAACAGGGGTGAAATAAAAAAGAGATACGAGAGATAGTTTGTCTGGAATGCTAGACCAGGATTTTCTGTTCTGTGATCAGAACAGAACTTATAGAACTGATTTATGAAAACTGTCAAAATCAGCTTTTGTAATTTTTTTCAGATTTTTTTAATAACGTTTATTGATTTAATTAGGTTATTTTGGGTTCAAGGTTAAGTTACTTATTTTTTTTTCCTTTTTTTCCTGGTTTTTGTTTATTGGAGAACACTTTCAAGTTACATTTTTAAACCATTGTTAAATGAATTGATTTTATTTGTTCTTATATGTATACTTCTCATAAAACTTGAACACCTTTTAAAATATATATAAAAAGAAAAAAATATACCGTTGATTTGAAACCCGAATAATTGACTGCAATCAGATTTGTATCACAAGCTATTGAATAGCTAATAGATTTGCGTTATTCTAATCCATTCTGGCCTATTTATACAAGCATGAGTTATAAATATTTGTGATTCCGCGATAGTGACTTATCAACATAAATTTTGAACTTTTTGTGAATGTTAGAGTTAACTATTGTAATGAGGCAAGTCATGGTATAGATCAGCGGTTCCCAAACTTTTTAAGCTGATGAACCCTAAACAATGTCCAAATATATTTCGGAACCCCATCCTGACAATAGCAAAATGAAAATGAAAAACAACACATTTCAAAATCAGTTTTTTATTTAGTGTGAAGAATGAATCTGTTTCATTATTTGATTTATAATTGTTTTTAAATTAACTTCTATGTCCGAAAGTTGTATTCGCATATCTGGGACAGCGTCCAGCCTCGATCTGTATTTAGTTTTTGTGTTAATATACGCTGAAAAGCCTACTGCACAGTGGTACGTTGTAACAAAAGGTAGCTAATTTAATATAGCTTTCTTATCAAGCTCAGGGAATTCATTCTTAATATCAATCCAAAATTCGTTTAATGATACAGAATCAAATTAAAATTTTGCAGATCTATCAGGGATTCGTATCCCTGTATACTCAGGGTCATAGGCTTGATGGTTTTCATTAGAAAATTTGGATTTTGGATTTTGTACCCACTCGATGTCAGTATTTTTATCTGAAAAGTAATCCCGCATGGATCTTTCGAGACTAACCAAATGGAGAGCAATAACATTGCTACAATCTGCTCTGAATTCAAGCATGTTTTCTTGCAAGAATTCATGTAAAACTGGAAAACACTAAAAATTGTTCTTTTGTACACATGAGATAGTACAGTCATATTGCATTTTTACCATGCAAATTGTGGGGTAGTTCTGATTTGTTCCCTCCTTTATGTTTTTGGGGTTGCTGAATCCGAATTTGAGGTTTGCCAACTAAATTTCGTGACGCAACATGGAAAAAAATGCAAAAAATGATACAAAAATGCATTTTTTGTGAGTTTTTCACTAATGGCTTGAAAACTACCAACTATTCGAAAATTCATATTGAAAGCATACACAATTTCCAATAAATCCCTATTTAAGGTTTTTTTCTGAAATTACTTTGTGTAACAAAATTTGAATTTTTGTCTGTAACATGAACCTAGATATACTTTTCTGATGGTCTTTGACGCGCTGAGTTCGAATCTGGACTTAAAATTGCTCTATCACGTCACGTTTTTGAGATATTAAAATCTAAAAATTAAAAAAAAAAATATTTTGTATACAAATTTGGGGATTTTTTTTCTCGAGGTAATTTTTTTCGAAAAAATGTTTGTGGTCATTCTGATGTATGAACATTTTACTTCAAAATTCTTTTTGAATCTTTCAAATACCTCCATTCGTCTTCGAGAAATCGTTGGTTTTCGTTTTACTACCTAATTCGAAAAATCCCACAGTTAATTTTTCTTTTCAAAGCTGCCAGTTTGTCTCTCGCATAAAATACAGTAGTCAAAGGGCACGGTAGTGCCCAGCCAAGTTCGCGGCACTACACCCTTTTTACAGGAACAAACTCAGGCGATTTTAAACCCCCTCTAACTATAGTACCAATAAAGTCAGAAACTTGAAATTCGTAATATTTGCTGAACTGATTAAACACAGGTGGCTCACCAAATTTCAACTCTTAAGCATCAGTAATTCCCGAGATATAGGACTTCAAAAATCGCAAAAACCGTAACTGACTGACTGACTCACTGACAGATCATCGAAGTTATGGAACACTTTCCGACATCGTAGAAACTTCAAATTTCGCACAACGGTAGGCCTTGTAGTGCATACAAAGGAAAAAATCGAAAATCTGTAATTTTCTATTCAGGGGCCGTGGCATCCACCCACTTTCTTAAAAATTCTTATAAATTATATGGAGCACTTCCGATTGTTGTAGAACGATGAAAATTGGTGGAACGGTATGACTTAAAGAACATACAAAGTTAAAAACAAAAAATTGAGATTTTCCATTTATGGGGCGTGGCATCCACCCACTTTCTCAGAATTGCTGTTATTTGTATGGAGCACTTTCGGTTGTCGTAATATTATTATACTTTGTAGAGCTGAAAGGGCTTGATTTTCAGCTGGCAAAATAAAATC
Organism: Dasysyrphus tricinctus; assembly: GCA_963921185.1. Classification (NCBI taxonomy): domain Eukaryota; kingdom Metazoa; phylum Arthropoda; class Insecta; order Diptera; family Syrphidae; genus Dasysyrphus; species Dasysyrphus tricinctus. The sequence goes on along the minus strand of OY992530.1, from coordinate 153,090,255 downwards.
TTTGCAAAAAGCATCGAAATCACAACAAAAACATAAATGTAAATAAAAGAGCCAAGTTCTTGTGCGTAAAAAGTCATCCAAAAAAAAGAAATGAGATCTAAAATATAATGCCAAGTTTTAAGTTCAGGATATTTAATATCAAATATCTGAATTAGAGTAATATCGAAACAACTCATAATTATGACAGAAATTTGGTATTTAATGATGACTGATTAAAACATGGTGGATTTACTTGGTAAGTTTTCTCTTAATTACTAACTTAATCACAAATATGAAATGTATGAAAACTTAACCAGTGAACCCACCATTTTTTAATCAGTCATCATTAAATACCAAATTTCTGTCATAATTATGAGTTATTTCGATATTACTCTAATTCAGATATTTGATATTAAATATCCTGAACTTAAAACTTCGCATATATTTTAGATCTCATTTTATTTTTTGGTTGACTTTTTACGCACAGGTTTCTTGTACATATAAGAACTTGGCTCTTTTATTTACATTTATGTTTTTGTTGTGATTGATTTTTCTTGCAGAACTGTAGCAGTTTCGTTGATCTTCTCGAAAATGTCTGCAAGATAAGCTTATTTCGTAATCCATTGCTCATCATGCAATATATCAAAGAGGTTTGCAGTTGAAGACATATTTTTTTCCAGTTTGAACACATTCAACTCATAACGAAGTTGAAATAACCTGGATAAAGCTTTTCTTCTGGAAAGTCATCGGATTTCAGTATGAAGAAAAGGCGATTCGTACTGACTGCCCATATCTTTACAAACTAATTTAAACAATCTCGACTGGAGAGGACGACTCTTTACAAAATTTACTATTTTCACAGCTTCACCGAGACCTTTTTCATATCAGTTTGCATCAGCCCCGGATCTATGGGGGGCAAACCGGGGCATGTGCCCCGGGCGGCAGCTTACAGGGGCGCCAAATATATGTGACTGAAAAAACTGAGAATTTCGACGCTTTATGAAATGAAATGAATTGAGATGCGGCAATGGAATATCAAATTGTATTTCTCCGTCAACCATTAGCAGTTTTTCTATTATTTTTTCTGCATTTAAAATAATTTAAAATTTTAAATTAAAAAAAGAAACGATCTACAATACCTACATTGTTAAAAGTTTTTCAGGTGTTTTTTAACAATAGTTTTTTGCATTGTATGTAAGTGTATTTTTACAAAACTTTCCCTCCTCCCTTAACTGTAGGAGATAGATCCTACTTCTTCAATAATAAAACATTTGAACTGTGTCCCTATACAAGCGTCGCACCACGCGCCGTACAAACCCTAGTCTTGCCTAAAGAATTATTTGCTGGATACTGACAACTTTATTACACTGTATTTTAGATCTTTTTTAATTCACAAAAAATCTAAATACCCACAAAAATGTAGGAAATCAGGTGCCCTAAAAAAACTGCTTAGTAAAAATGTTTTCGTTCAGATGAACAAAAAGTGAGATAAACGCTGAAAACCATTTTTACAATTTTCGACAACAATTTTTCATGATTTCAATAATTTTTGGAAACAAAAAATTGAAAATGTTACTCTCCGAGAAAATTGGATTTACCTTTTTCAATAACAAAGCATTTCCCACCAGCCAAAGACTGCTCTTACGCGTATCGAAGAACCAGCCAATCTAAAATTACTTGTGTTTTGACGTTGCTTATTAAGGTTTGAGATTGTGTGTGTCAATTGCATTGAAATCGTTCAAGGAATAACAAAGTTATAATATGTTAACATCCAGTTTTGAAATATTTTTTTCTGTTACAATTTTGTATCTGCTATCCCCTGAGTAAATTTCATTGCAATCTCTCAAGAAAGAACGCAGTTGCAAAACGTTGATATATTTTAGGCCCGGTGCACACTTGCGTCTTTTTAACGCGCGGTGCCGCAGCGGCAACGCCTTTGCGTCTTACAGTACTCACAATTAAATGGAGTGGTGCACACACACCTGCGATGAAGCTGCGGCATCACGCGTCATTCTTGCGGGTAAAAACTCGCAGGTTTCCGCGAAACCGCTGCGTCACCGCACACGCGATCGCGTCTTTCGGTACATTGTTTAATATTGAACAGTGCACACCTGCGTCATTTTGCCGCTAATTAAATTCGCATGAAAGATGCCGAACATGGAAGAATTTGCTATAGAATTATTATTTTCAATGAGATAAAAAGTTTTCTGAAATATGGAATGTTGCTATATCGAAGAATCTCATGAACAGCAAAAGAAAAGAGCTATATTTTGTGAAGATTTCGAGGAGAAAAACGATAAAGTCGAAATCGAAATATGTAGGTACATGTTTTTATTTAATTTTAATCAACAAAAGGATGAACCCAATAACGTCGTTTAGTTTTTTAAACATAGTTTTATGCAACCCCAGGGTTCCGCGGAACACACTTTGGGAATCGCTGGTACAGATAGTAAGAGCTAAAATTTCACCATACCTTTTTTTCATTTGACTGAAGCTTTTGAACCTGTATTTTTCATTCCTTACTTATTTACAATAATTTAATTACCGATGTCATACCTTTCCTGAAGAACAAATACACGCATGTGTGCGTGGTCATGTAATGATTTTTGATTTTTCGTTTAATTGTTTTTTAAATGTAAACATGCCGATTACTATACAAAAAATAAAGAATAAAATCACAAACTTAATACAAAGCCTTACCGCCCAGTGCTAGTGTTATAAATTACAAATGATAATGGGCTTAACCTGGTGAGTCTGTGACCTGGTTAAGATTCCAAAGAAATCTTATCAAAATGGTTATGGCTGATGCTAAATGGCCTTTCAGAATCGATCAAGATGAACTAAATTACTTAAATTTAATGAGTCACATGCTTTTTGGGTTACACTAAAGGCTAACGGGATCAGTCTTAAAAGACTAAAATAAAATTCATTCGGTTCGGATAGAGAGAAAGGAATTTGGCCAAGTTGACTATACAGACGATACGATGTGTTATAAAACCAAAATTAGATTCTGTTATAATTAAATAAAGAACGAATCTCAAAATAAGATTAAATTGTTGACTGGCCATATGTTATGATTCAAACGATCTTTATCGGGCATCATCATGTTCTTTAAAATGAGATTTTCGTATTTTCTTTGCAATTCTTGTTCTTGATGCATAGTTTTTACTGTGATGAAAAGTTAATTAATTTAAATGGTCAGTAACCATTTTATGTCCAGATGCAAGAAAGTGATTGTGTTTTAGCTTTTTATTATTAAAAAAATAAGAAGAGAATTGGTTTGGTTGGATGGGATGCTGGAAGATTGACAAAATTGCAAGAAAAAAATTCAATTAGTTTTATAAAACTACTATAACATTGGAAGTGGAGTCCGCAACTCTAGTCTTATGTACCTTGACCTACAGTCTCAGTGATTTTTTCTTTAAAATTGGTTCTTAAAGGTTTAGGGTGAATACCTATAGTGATAAATAAATTGTTTTAAGGCTTTCGTGGTTGTTAATGGAGCAGTTCGAGGTGAGTACCAAACTGCGCTCTCTTTAAATTTCTCACACGGCTTATCCGAAAATATATATTTATTATATGGTAAACAAATTGTTTAAATAAAGTTTGAACTTACAATATCACCTACATTACGCTTTTATACGCTTATGCGATGGTTCTTTGAAGCCTTAAACCCTCTATACTTACTATATAATCAGAGATCATGCCAAATGATTTGTTTGACCCATAGGGCAGGTCATCGACTAATATACTAAATTTGCATGACATAACAGCTCTTCCCACACTTCTTGATTTATATTTTTTGTTTTGCCGATTTTCACACAGCAACAATCAAAATGAATTTGTATATATTTAACATGTTAATCTTTTTTATTTGACATGAAATTAATTTTTAAAATTTGATTAATTTATTGCTGTCATTTTTCCAGATTTGTCAATTAAATAAAAGCAAAAACGAATCTTAATAAATATTTATGATTTTTGTTTTATTATTGAAATTCATTTTTGCATATTGTGAAGTATATAGAAATTGTGTGGTCCGCTGATTAATTTTAGGAGGAGAAAAGGTCCCATTTTAGATAAACCTGTAGGCATGGAAAATCGTTTCCTTAAAGAATTGATACCCTAATCCAATTTTACCTTGGTATACCCCGATTACAGAATCCAACGAGTGAGCTGCGGCGGGAACCTGACTGAATCATGACATTTGGCTTATAGTAAAAATGTTGTTTATTTACAATAAAACAAATTTAAATAAAAGTTATTAACTTTTGCATATATGGCTGGTTGTGCACCTACCCATTTTTCAATTAAGTTTAACTTTCGTCATATATGGCTGGTTGTGCAGTTATAGCAAATTTTTCAACAAACAAAAAAAATTGCAAAATGTGGCATTACGTCCAACCAAAAAAAAAGTTTTTTACTTTTAAATACTTTATTCATTAAAAAATAATTTAAAATATGGAACATGGTTAAAACAAATTGTAAGTGGAATGAAGTCAAGCAATTTTGGTCTTTCTGCTGTTACCGATTGACTTTGCGTTTCTTGAACATAAAGAAAGACTTGCATGGATTTTCCGTTCTGTTTTTTTTTTGCCATTTTGAAATGTAAACTTTTGAATCCAAGCGAACAGCACTTAGCGGAATTTCATGACTGTCCACGACCTACCTATGCTTCAGTCCAAGGTTGGGATTTAATACTTGTCTGTTGGCGTTTTGGAGTGATCGAACATAAAATAAGATCCCTTTAAAGGCTTTTTCCACTCTTGATCAAAGAGGCTGCCATGCCTTTTTCAAAAACAAGAAGAGGTGTATTAACGTCACTTTTCCACGGCCACAAAATCCAGACTCGCGCCACACCAAAAATTCAAAAAGTAAAAGAAATTTTAAGATACCACCACAAATAATCATATCATATGATTATTTGTGATACCACAAGGCGGAACTCAAAATACTGTATATGCCACCCGAATATTTCAGTGAATGCTTAAGGAACCATATATGCACATTGCCAAAAACGCATTATATTCTGTAAAATAAAATAAATCTGTCACCTCTGGGCTCTGGAGGTACTTGTTTCCCAAAAATAAACCAGATCCTTTTCCTATATTTGAATTTTACTACAGTTTTTCGTGCTTGTAGAGAGTTATCGAAAACAAAATTCACATAATCACATAAACAAATGATTTATCTTAAAGGTTTTACGGATAGTTTTCAATGGCACCTAGGCAGTTTAGGCAGTCGACGCCTGAAAATCAGAAGCTTTTGGTTTTTTGTGCGCATGACAACGGTCCTCACTATGTCACTGATGAGTCCAAGTGATATTTCTAGACGAAACGCTAATTTGTAGGACCAAAGGCCCTTTAAAGCAATTTTGAATCAATAATTCAACTAGTCCAATTCTTAACGCTAAGTCTTCTACTTGGCTGATTTATTTCAGTAGTATAAATCGTCGTCGTTCAATGAAAACTCCCTAAGTCCATTTTCATTTATATTGAGACACTGGTCCTTTTTATGGTTTTGTCCTAACCACAATTTGAAAATGTTTGATTTTGGGAATTTTTTAATTTATAAATAGACCAACATAAGATTAAGAGACAGAACTAAAATGCTTATATTTTAATAGATACATATATCGTATTCACTAGAGGTTTCTCGGTTTCGAAAGAAATGAACTTAGGGAGTTTTGATAGAACGACGACGATATTTTGTAGGGAGACACCCGTTATCCCCAAAAAACTATATCTCAATTGGACGAAACTTCAAAAAAAAATTAAATCGAGCTAGACGAAATCCCCATAGGGAAGGCCCCATGGACAAAATCCCCAATAAATTTTTTTTTTGCCAAAATCCCCAAATCTCCAAAAATCCCCCAACCTAGTTTTGCAAATAGCATAGATATAGAGCATACTCGTATACACTGTGCCTTTGTTGAGTTTGCTGTAGAGCTGTTTTAGGCTTTAAGTATTTTAGTCCATTCAATTTGTGCTCATAAAGGCTCTTTGCGAGCAAATTATGGGGTAGTTTTGATTTTTCCCTCCTTCATGTTTTCGGGGTGCTGAATCCGAATCTGAGGCTTACCAACAAATTTTCGTGACGCAACATGGAAAAAAATGCAAAAACTGATGCAAAAATACATTTGTTGGGAGTTTTTCGAATTATTCGAAAATTTCATCAAAGTACCATTGAAAGTATACAAAATTAGCAATAAATCTCAATTTAAAGTTTTTTCTGCGACAACCCATTTGGACTCAAGCACTAGTCGAAAATTGACGTATTTTTACTGTTTTTGAAAAGCCACTCGAAAGCACGACGAAATAACTTTGTGAGACAAAATTTGAGTGTTTGTCTGTAACATGAACCAAGATATACTTTTCTGATGGTCTTTGATGCGCTTAGTTTGAATCTGGGATTGAAATTGCTCTGTCACGTCACACTTTTGAGATATTCGAATCTAAAGATTTAAGAAAAACGCATTTTGTATGCAAAGGGGTAGTATTTGTTCTCAAGGTAATTTTTTTCAAAAAAATGCTTATGGTCATTCTTTTTGAATCCTCAAATACATTTTCATCATTCATCTTCGAGAAATCGTAAGTTTTCGTCTTAAGCTACCTATAATTCGAAAAATCCAGTGAATTTGTGCTCAAAAGAATTTTTAAGTAAAATGTTCATACTTCAGAACGACCATACACATTTTTTCGAAAAAAAATTACCTCGAGAAAAAAATATAATCCCAAGTTTGCGTAAAAATGCATTTTTTGTTTAATCTTTAGATTAAAATATCTCAAAAACGTGACGTGCCAGAGCAATTCTAAGGCCAGAGTCGAACTAATGTATCGAAGACCATCAGAAAAGTATATCTTGGTTCATGTTAAAGACAAACACTCAAATTTTCTCACACAAAAGTAGTGCTTTTGAGTGGATTTTCCAAAAAAAAAAGTAAAAATACGTCAATTTTCGACTAGCGCTTTATACCAAATGGGTTGTTGCAGAAAAAACCCTTAAATTGAGATTTATTGCCAATTGTGTATACCTTCAATGGTATTTTGATGTAATTTTCGAATAATTGAAGAATATTTTAAGAAAAAATTTTAAATTTTAAAATTGTTGAGCGAAATATTTTTTTTTTTTTTTTAAACGGCTCCTATAATTTTTATAAAACTTTTTTTTTGTATGCTTAAATTAGAGCTATCTACTACAAAAAATTCTAAAAATTAGACCTAGTCACTATTAGTAGTAGGTACCTCTCATAGAATGTTTTTTTTTATTTTTTATTTTCTCATTATCAGCTGAACGGATTTAAGAAAAAAAAATAAAATTTGCATACCACAATGTTTTAAGAATTTGGTAAATAAATTATTATGGGTATTCATGCAACAGCGTAAACTCGTCTTAAACGTTGTAAAGTTTAAAACTTCGTAATTCTGTCACAATTAGTATGTAAAATTTGACAGATTTACGATGTTTTAAAACTTTACCACGTTTACGACAATTTTACGCTGTTGCATGAATATAACCTTATTAATTCTTTTAAAAAACGATTTTAATTTTTTTTTCATACGATAATATTCAATCAAAGATCAAAATGACGTTCTTTTTTCATCTCAAGCTTTTAAAAGAGCTGCTTTAGCTATTTTAAATATAGTATTTCATGCTTTTAACCGTTTTTATACATAATATTTTCTTAAACCCTCAGCAACAAAAGAGCAAGTATACATGTGCTCAGTTGTACAATTTTATCACAACAAAAATTTTCCCGCTCTTATGGACTATAATGGAGAACAAACTTTTGAAGTAAATTACTTATAAAATTTCTTCTTTTTTGTCGCTGTGGTCACCGTACCTATACATATTCCAAGTAAAAACTGGACCCAAAATCAAGGAATCCGCTAGAAATCCAAAACGAAATTTGGGTTACGACCTATGTCCGGGGATCAAATCTCCAAATAAAACGGTTTTTAATTCTTTTGTATTTATTAACTCATAAAATTGTTTTTAGTTTATTTTTTTCATTTAAAAATCTTAACAGGTTATTTCATATAATTTTGGTTTACGATATTATTAAATCTCTTAACATTACATATGCCTTAAAATACTTTCTGGTTTAAATAGCTTACACGGTATTTCATATAATACGTCCCTATCCCCAGAACAAAAGGGACAGAGCCCTCACAGAAGAACTCTGTTTAGCTAGATCAAAATGGTCGGGAATATGTATCGAAAACCCTATGTATGTCCTCAGCACACAACCTAAAGGATCAAAGCGGTCGAACCCCTTTAAGCAGAACCGTAACCAGTGAAAAACTTTTAAAGGAACTATTTTCCCTAGCATACAACAAAGAAACATTAGATACTTGCAGGGTAACCTTGACTAATGAAACGCTTGAAAAAGAGCCAGAGGAACAAAACTGTTGGAAGTCCTTAAGGAAATCCTTTTATATAAGTAAACATAAGTTATGAAAGCAATAATATTTGACCTACTTCAACAAGTGTTCTTCATCTTAAAACATAATTACAAAAAAAGAGGATTTGCTTTCCTAGGGCTAAGATATTTATAATTTTACTATTTCCATTACATATGTATGTTATTTCGTCATTTTATTTGCAATAGAAAAGGTCACAAGTAAGTCACAAATCGACAAAGTGTGGTTTTCAGTTTTCACGTATTTTATTAAACGCACCATCAAAACCACATTCAGAATAGAGGTCCAGCGTACGATGCGAATAATAGTTTCATATTATCGTGCCCCTAATAGCTTCATTGTTGAATTCCTTTCAGTCTTCATTGTTTCGCAGCGTTTAATTGAATTTTATATTGAAATTATTGAATCTGAAAACCATCATTGAGTACCTAATTTCATGCGTTTATCTTTCTATAACCTCTTGGCTTCAAAAACAAAATATAAAACTGATATGAACTATTGTCAGATGAGTATTTATATTTTAAAATTAATAGCAATGATCATGATTCATCTGAAATGTTTTAAAACGAAAGAGTTGAGGTGCAAGCCTTAATTTGAACAATATTTTTATTTTATTTGAAATTATTAGTAATATAAAGGGTCAGCCAAATAACTTTTTTTTTGAAAATGCTACTACTACATGGAGTGTAGCTTCGGCTGTGTGGCACGTAGCGCCGTCCTGTTGAAACCAAATGTTGCCAATATCCTCCTCTTCAATTTTTGTGACCAAAAATTCGTTCAACATGGCCCGATAACGATCGCCATTGACTGTAACGGCCACTCGAAGAAAAATGACCCAATTATGCCTCTGGACCAAAATCCGCACCAAACAGTGACTTGTTTTGGGTGTATCGGCTTTTCAATGGCGTGCGGGTTTTCTGTGCCCCAAATGCGATCGAAATGAGCTTCATCTGAAAAGATGATTTTTTGGCAAAATCAGCATCTTCTCTAAGTCGATCGTAGGCCCACTTAGCGAAGCAGCCATTTGAATGAAATTATTTTTCATTATCAACCGGAAGGATTGTACTTTCAAATAAAAAAAGAAATTTTAAAAAATATTCAGTAATTTTTTTTATAGCATTTTCAAAGAAAAAAAAGTTATTTGGCGGACCCTTTATAACACTAGAATAATATTTATATCTAAGGATAGTGAAAATTATTTTTTTGATCTTAATGATGAGCTGCAGAATATTTCGTATTTACAAAGATCTCGTCAAGTCCATATCTAAAAATAAAGAAAATGAAAATTCCTGAAAATTCACACGATTTTCTTAAAACTATGCAAACTTAAAAAATTTTTCAAATTTAAATTTTTAAATTTTAAGATGGAGGAAGTATTAAAATAATCAAATTTATGTTTAAAAACTTTTAAAATTTCTTGACAAAATTGTAGGTATTAATTAATTTTTTGTGACTTTGTTCTAAGAAAATAACAGCATTTCTTCCCTCAAATACGCATAAAAAAAAAGAATGACTTTAAGGATTAATGATTGCACATTGAAATAAGCTCAATAATAATATTTATGTAATATTTATGAAGCTATAAAATGAGTAAACTCATCAAAAACTATTTAATATAGATTAAAAATAAAACTGATTAATGATATACAGAAATAGCCTTTGACACATCTTAATAAACAATTTAATTCACATCGAAGGTATGTATTTAAACGTTTAAGAAAAAAAACTACCCGTTATAAAGAATGAAACCTATGATTATATTTACGATTTTAATAACTTTTTTTTTAAGTAAGTTATTAAATAATAATTAAAATCCGTAATCAACTTGCATTCTCGTTTGAAAGATTCGAGGTAAAACGTGCGGATATAAAAATAAACAAGCAAAGATAGGAACCTATAAATAAAATTCACGAATATCTTAGAACAATTGATCATGATTCAAATTCTATCATCACAAGTAGTAATTATCATGCGCCAATAAAATTTATTACAATGAGTATAATAATCAATGGGTAGAAAATAATTAGTTAAAACAACTAAATCTTTGTGTTAATATACACAATAGATGGTTAAATCAGATAAATAGGCAAACAAAGCGGATTGTGGCACACCGCTGCGGCAACACAACGTGAACAAAAAAAAAATCATTTTGTTTTCATTTGAAGATGGCTGATGGGTCCATCAATATTTTTACCTTGATTGCGTCATTGATTAATATTGGTTAATAGTCAAATCTCTATAACTAATAATAAAACGGAAATAATATGTGTGTACATACATCGGGAAGCATAGAGGGATACAAAAAAAAATAGTTTGTGTGATTATAGATATTCTAGACTTTATACAGTACTGTGCAAAGTTGTAGGGTATGTATATGTAATATATGAACGGGTTAATTTTTTTTAAAGTGTAATAACTTAGCTTGCGGGTTTTGGTGGATGAATGTTCATAAACTAGTTTCAGCTTTTACTTCAAATTTATTTCTTACAGCTTACCTACTTACTATCTATATAGGAAAAAAATTGAAATTTAAAACAATGTCTCGTCACAACTTAATTTAAATAGTGCAGATGTCATTGAAATGAGTTGAAATATAGAAGGTGAAATATTTACGTTCATATGTGTTTATAGATTGCATGCTTTACCATCAAATACATTTATTGAGGAATTTTTTAATTGTTTGTCTCACAATTCTACTAAAAATCTTGCTATCCTAGGCAATTTTAATATTGATACGTTAAAAACTGTTCCATATCTGACTCATATAAAGCACTCATGGCTGAAAATGGTCTTACTTCATACGTAAACGATGTAACAAGACCAATTTCAAATAGTTGCCTTGATCATAATAATGCACGGTTCAGAAATATTCCATTTAATCTTTCTCATGGGGTCAACTTTGATCTACATATAACCGATCACTGCATGACAGGTATATATCTTGAACAAATCAAATTTAGCAATCTTAGAAGAGACAATACTTGTATTCAAAACATGGTCTCGAAGGTAAACTACACAAATCTAAATAACAAATTGCGTTTTGAAAATTGGGAATGTGTTTTGGTTGAAGATAATGCATCAATAGCTTATGATTAGCCGTACCTAAAAAATAGAACGCGTACGTAAAAATTCAAAACAGTTTTAGCTGCCCTAAAACTAGTCACTTGGGAGTTCCACAGGGTTCAGTACTCGGTCCCATTTTATTGCTTATATACATTAATTCTCTTTTCTCACTTCCATTAATTGGAAAAATTAGTGCTTTTGCAGATGACCTAGGAATTTTCCTATTGCTCTTCCAGTCCCTTGAATCAAATTTTCGACATATATTATGATATTCATCTGCAAAGATGTTGGTTTGCTAAACATGAGCTTATTGTTAGTAATAAAAAGCTGCTTTATAATCGAATGTGTAGAAGACTCTAAATATCTTGGCGTTACTTTTTGATTACTACCTGTTCGTCATTTATATTATTATAAGGTTCTGAAAGTTTTTTTTAGGATATCAGGGGCCCAATTACCGCATCAGTGACCGAGTGAGTGAGTGCGATCAGTGATCGAATGAACGAGTAACCACTTCAAATTTTGATATACTAGATTGCTCGAAACGTGAGTGGTAATGCCAAACTCACATAATTCAGTCACGTATTACTCGTTAAATGCTTACTGATGCGGTAATTCGACCCCAGGTTGTTTGCAAAGCCCCTTCTCGGATTTAAGAAATCTGCATAGCAACTCCGCCAATTTAGTCAATATTCCCTTTTTTCGCACCACAAGTTACAGAGACTCTTACAGCCCTATTATTGACACGATTCAAAACTAGTTTTAATGTAAAACTAGTTCTATAGGGGTTTCGAGTTGCTGGTTTTGAACATATTGGTATTATTCAAACAAAAATTGACATCTAAAACTCTGATTTCGTGTTTTAGATGTCAATTTTTCTTTGAATAATACCAAAATGTTCAAAACCTGAAACTCAAAACCCCTATAGAACTAATTTTACACTAAAACTAGTTTTGAATCGTGTCAATAATAGGGCTGTTACTCAATTATTTCTTGTAAACTCTTTAATACACTCCGGTTAAATATTCGTAAGTTAAGAAATTTGAATGGTTTTTTAAAGGAATTAAAAGTATGGCTTCTTGCTTTGGCTCATCAAGATATTGAATTGTTGGTGCAATTAGCTATATAAGTTTAAGTATTTAATAATATTTCACGACTTGTTACTGAAAAAATCTCTTCTTTCCTTTACTTTTTTGTTTTTTCTCTAGAATAAGTTGTATTCTTTCAGATTTTGCTGTAGTCATTTTAAATTTTACTCTATAGTGCAGGCTTTTTACACATTTATAAAAAAAAATTGTTAACAGTAGTTTAACGATTGAATATGGTGAAGGGGGTTAAATAAATAAATAAATTGGGTGGCGCAACAGCTCGAGGAGAACCAGGGCCTAGTGACTTACAACTCACCACCATTCCTCTGTGCGTGTTTGTTGGGCAGGAATGGAGGGGACCTACAGTTTTTTGCCGAGTCCGAACGGCTAAATGAGAAGCACTTTTTCATGACAAGTATACTCTTGGAGGATTTGTCAGTTCCTCGCAAGAGGCAGTACCTCGAATGAAACATTTCTGTTTTTAGGTGGCACGGCTGGGAATCGAACCCACACCTTCGGCATGACAGTCCTACGCACTAACCATCAAGCCACGAGGTACGATGATTTTCCGAAGTACATTTTTCATTTGAAAAAAAGTATTTTTTTCCAAACAAAATCGAATATCTCAAAAACTGATCAATGGTCATGCTTGAAAAAAATTGTCCTAATTAAGGATACAACAAGATATATTTTCACAAAGTTTCATTTAAATTCAACTATTTTTGGAAAAATGAAAAATAAAAACAAAGCCCAGAAAAAAATACGGTTTTTCACCAAAATCTCGGAAATTTTGAGGTTACGTTAAAAAGTTATATATTTAAAGTTGTAGATTTTTGCCGGATCTACAACATTTCTATTGAACACTTTTCATTTTGTGGTCAACTTTATTAGTCAGAAAACGCAATAATACAATTTCCCCCCTCTTTTTCAGCCCCCAAATCCCCCCTCCAACTCCACCTCTGGGAAATATATTTTTCTTACATTCCTTTTAGACCCCTTCACCATATTCAATCGTTAAACTGCTGTTAACAATTTTTCTTTTTATCGATTAAAAATATGTTAATAAGCCTGCACTACTAATTGCTTGTATGAATTTAAAACATTTAACTGTTCACCCCACACAAAATTATTGATTTGATGTCTCATCAACACTATTTTGTTTTCTTTAAATAAATAAGTAACTTAGGAATACTACCTATTAGCCTATTGAATAGACCGGAAAATCAGGGGTATAAAGGAACAATTACGTGCAAGGGTTTTTCTTATTGAATATGTTTGTTTGGCCCATAAGCATGCTTAAAACCGAAAATGCTACTAAATTCACCCATGCGTTTCTGAGAGAATGGTCACACTGGCCACTTTTCAATATTTTTGGTGTAACTTGAAAACTAAGCCGAATTTGAAAATTTTACACATAATACTTTTTGTTCAAAATTAAATTTTCTATTGAAATGGATAGTTCAAAAAATTTTACGAAAACATTTAAGCAGGAAAACTCAACAAAAACCAACCTAAAAAAAATAAAAAAATCAAGGATATCTAAATTTTTTAATAAATTGGGCATAACTTTTTTTGAAGTAAGGATAGGGTCAAGACATGTAAGGACAAAATTAAGTAGAGACTAAAGGCCTTAATATGGCATGTTCAAAAATTAATATTTGTTCAAAATTGACAGAGATATTCCCATTCAAACCTTATCATTTCCTATAATTTTTCGCAGTTTTGGCCCAAAAGTCCCTTTTTCGGTACAATATGGCAAATTTCACTTTCGTAAAAATGTTCGAAATCAAATTTTTGTTATATTATGACATTAGAACTATAAAAAATTTACAAAAAGTATGTAAGTTCGCAATTTCATTTTCCAGCTGTTTTTAAATGCTTTCAGACCTACAGACCGAACGGCTGGTCCGATTAACATAAGATTTGGTACTAGGTGCTAGGAACGTAGAATTTGTCATAAAATACCAAAAAATGGGCTTTCGGGCAAAAACTGTGAAAAAAGAAAAGAAATGGTAAAGTTTGAATGACTATATCTCTGTCAATTTTCTAATAATATGGCTTTTTAACATGTCATATTAAAGCCGTAAGACTCTAGTTTACTTTGTTCATGCATGTCTTGAACATATCTTTGCTCAAAAAAAATTCAAAAATTTTTGATTTTTCGATTTTTTTAGGTTGGTTTTTGTTTACTTTTCCTGCTTAGATTTTTTTAAGAAATTTTTCAAACCATCCATTTCGATAGAAAAATTAATTTTGAACAAATAGTTTTAAGTGTAAAATTGTCAAACTCGGCTTAGTTTTCGAGTTATACCAAAAATACTGAAAAGTGGCCAGTGTGACCATTCTCTCAGAAACGCATGGGTGAATTTAGTAGCATTTTTGGTTTTAAGCATGCTTATGGGCCAAACAAACATATTCAATAATAAAAACTCTTGCACGTAATTGTTCCTTCTTAAAAGGTCTATTCAATAGGCTATATGTACATTTTGTATAAATAAGAATAAAGAAAATTAATATTGAAACTGAATTGACAATTGAAAATCTATCTAAATTCTCCAAGATTATTTGTTATCATGAAAAGTGCTCCTCAACTAGCCTTTCGGACTCGGCAAAAAATTGTGGGTTCACTCAATTCCTGCCCAAAACACGCACACAGGAATAGTTGAGAATTGTAAGTCACTAGGCCCTGGATATCCTCGAGCTGTTGCGCCACCAAATTTATTATCTTTTACTGTGACTGGTTTCTTATTTTAGCTTTGTGATAAAATACACTACACAGGCAGCACCAGCACTGTTTAAAAAAAAGCTTGTACTGACAATTTTTGTTGAACAGAGTATAGAACTTCACAGAATCATTTGGTATGTTAAAAAAAAAACCTTTTGAAAGTGACACAAGGCCATTTTAGACTAATGATTATGTCATATAAAGAGAAACTATTAAAGGGGATATTAAAGATGAGAAACCCGCGAAGCAAAGACAGATCGCCCAAATCGCAAAATGACACAACGCCCAAAAACCCTTCGAAGAAACTGTTGTTGTAGAATTGTATTTGTAATTTGGGTTATCTGGCATAAAATTTGGGCTTTATGTCATTTTTATTTGGGCGTTGTGTTATAACCCTATCACCCAAAAAAAATTTTTTGGCTTTGTGTCATGGTCTTAAAATGTAAAATATGAAAAGGAGGTGGAATGTCTTTGGAGCTTCTTAACATATTTTCAAAAATGATAATAATGTGAATTTTGATAAAATAACCACATATACAGGGTGTCCCGGACCTGAGTGGAAGTATTTAAGGGGGTGGTTCTTGGGGTTATTCTAAGAAAAAAATTGTATGGGGGAAAGCTGTATCTCCCCTCCCTGAGACAGGGGGGGGGGGCAGTTTCTGAAACATTGACTTTAAATTTAAAAAAAAAAACATTAAAAATCAACGAAAACACATCTAATAATGTGCTTTAATTTTTTTGGGTGAAAGTTGTATCTCCCCTCCTTGAGGCAGGGGGGGGCAGTTTCTGAAACATTGACTTCAAATGCAAAAAAAAAAGTATCAAAAAACACAATTATTAATGTTCTATACCCTTTTTTAAAGCTAATACTCCGTTCTTAAATTTGGTTTCTGAATCAAGTTGTTTAAACGAATAGTTTTTGAGAAATTAAATTTCAAAGTCAAAATTTAAAAAAAAAAATTGTGATTTTTCAAAATTTTACGAAATGAAGTGCTTTTTTTGTGTTCAATATTCAATCCCCCTATTATTTTTAGTCCATTACCGAAAACCAAATGTAAAAATCTTTCTTAGTTTTTGAGAAATGAAGAAAAAACAATAGGTACTTTTACCAAACAAGCCAGAAAAAAGGATTAAATTATGGATAATTCATGAATAGATTAATTTTTTCGGGCTTATTTGGGAAAAGTACCTTTTGTTTTTTCTTAATTTCTCAAGAACTAAAAAGGATTTTTACATTTGGTTTCGGTAATGGACTAAAAAATAATAAGGGCATTAAAAATTAAACACAAAAAAAGCCCTCTATTACGTAAAATTTCGAAAAATATCGATTTAAGAAAAAAAAATCACAATTTTCTTAAAAAATTTTACTTTGAAATTTAATTTCTCAAAAACTATTCGCTTAAACAACTTGATTTAAAAACCAAATGCAATAATGGAGTATTAGCTTTAAAAAAGGCTATTGAACATTATTAAATGTGTTTTCGTTGATTTTTAATGCTTTTTTTTGCATTTGAAGTCCATGTTTCAGAACCTGCCCCCCCCCCCCCCTCTGCCTTAGGGAGTGGAGATACAACTTTCACCCATACAATTTTTTTCTAAGAATAACCTCAAAAACCACCCCTTTAAATAATTCCACTCAGGTCCGGGACACCCTGTATAGCAGAATGCATTAGCATCTTTTTAACACATTCTTAATAACATTTTAACGGCCTTAAATATTAAAATACAAATTTGTGTAGGTTGTGACAAATATACTCTAGAGATACCAAATGGGCATATATTAAAGCAAACATTTATTATTTCTATGAAAACTATGGTAACAGTATTTTGACTACCAACTCTACAAAAGCAAACTTTAGGGGGGATGTGGGTATTTTTCCATTATTTTGGAGCATGACGAATAAAAAAATCATGAAATGAACCCAGGCACAAAAATAATTTTTTATTTTGTTGAGCTGTGTAATCAAGGCAAAACAAATTATTTACTTGTAAATACGACAGAAAAACACTCATCAACAAAACAAAAAAGGTAGAGATGAAAACAGAAAAACTCGTTTATCTCGCAATGTCAAAAATACAGATACGTTTTTTCTTCTTAACACGGCAGTATATACATATTTCAAATTTATTACAGCAATGTTAAATTGTAGACAAAATATTACAAGTATATTTGTAATTATTTATCGAAATAAAATTTATAAATTTAAATTTGGGCGTGATGTCATCTTGTACAAAAAAAAATTATTTGGGCGCATTAATTTGGGCGCTATGATACATTATTTTGGGCGTTGTGTCATTATGAAAGAACACGATATTACTTACTTACTTACTTAAGGTGGCGCTACAGTCGGTGCAGGGAACTAAGTCCCCGGGAACCAAGTCCACCGAGGGCCTAAGTTCTCATTTAATGAGAACTATATCCACTTTAACGAAGTGGACTTAGTTCCCAGGCAAGGTGAGCAAGTAGTCCACTTCTTTATGAGAACTAAGAACACATTTTGAAATATGGAGAGGGAACTAACTTCCAACGATAAAAATTACAAAAATTCAAAATTCCGCGAAAACTTTGCATACACCCAACCTCGCACCTACCCCTAATCCTATAGTGAGCCCAAGCAGGGGGGTTGCAGGGCAGCATGCCCCCCCATACATACCTCACTGTTTGTTCGCCGTTATGCTGGGGTGCTAGCACTGTATTTATGTAAGACAAAGCATTACGGCGAATAAACAGTGAGGTATGTATCGGGGGGCATGCTGCCCCCCTGCAATCCCCCTGCTTGGGCTCATTATAGAATTTGGGGTAGGTGCGTGGCTGGGTGTATACAAAGTTTTTTTTGGCATTTAAGGAATCTTTGAATTTATCCTATATAGCCAACAATATGTGAAAAGTATTTCTATTTTATTTATAAGATTGATTTTTTATTTGGAAGTGGGAATTAAATACACATTTAAAGGGAAGTAAAACCACTCAGTTTTTGAGGAATTTTGTTCCCACCTTCTATGAGAACCAAGTCCACTTCGCTGAAATGGACTTAGTTCCCATTAAATGAGAACTAATTCCCTCGGTGGACTTGGTTCCCGGGGACTTAGTTCCCTGCACAGCTGCAGTCCGGGGTGGACCAGGACCTCAACCAACAAGCTTCTTCCAGCCGGCTCGGTTTCTAGCTAGCTGTCTCCAGTTTCGCACGCCAAGTTGGTTGAGGTCCTCTTCCACTTGCGTGCGCCACCTTTTACGCTGTCCACCTCTACTGCGTTGTCCCACGGGGTTGGATTCAAAGACTTTCCGGGCCGGAGCATTGGTGTCCATTCGCTCTAGGTGACCCAGCCATCCTAGTCGTTGGCTTTTCACTTTTGTGGCTAGGTCGGTGTCGCTGTACAGCCCATACAGTTCGTGGTTGTATCTTCTCCTCCATTCCCCATCTATGCAGACGGGACCAAAAATCACCCGGAGAATTTTCCTCTCGAAACAGCCTAACGCGTTCTCATCCACCGTTAGCAGTGTCCATGCCTCTGCACCATACATCAGGACCGGGATGATAAGCGTCTTATACAGGGACAGTTTAGTTGCTCAAGAGAGGGCTTTGCTTCTCAATTGCCTTCTTAGCCCGAAGAAACAGCGATTGGCAAGAGTAATTCTTCGTTTGATCTCAGCACTGGTATCGTTCGCTGAGTTTATAGCGGATCCTAGGTAGACAAAGTCTCTGACCACCTCAAAATTATAGCTGTCTATAGTGACGTTCTGTCCTAGACGTCGGTGTTGGGTGTCCTTTCTTGTTGACAGCATATACTTCGTTTTGCTTTCATTCACCGTTAAACCCATCTTCTTGGCTTCCTTCTCAATGCTCACAAAAGCACCACTGACATCACGCTTTGTTCGTCCTATTATGTCAATGTCATCAGCGTAAGCGAGTTATTGGACGGACTTTTGAAAGATTGTGCCTCTACTGTTGACGTGAGAGTTTTGCACTATTCTTTCAAGAACGATGTTGAAGAAGTCGCATGACAGCGCGTCGCCTTGCCTAAAACCTTTTTTGACATCAAAGGTGTCGGTGAGGTCTTTGCCGACCTTGATGGAGCAGCGTGCATTCTCCATCGTCATCCTGCACAAACGGACGAGTTTGGCAGGGATGCCAAAACTAGACATTGCTCTATATAGCTTGTCTCTATAGATGCTGTCATACGCGGCCTTGAAATCGATAAAAAGGTGGTGGGTATCGATTTGAAACTCCTGGGTTTTCTCCAAGATCTGCCGTAGTGCGAATATTTGGTCGATGGTGGACTTCCCTGGCCTAAAGCCACACTGATATGGACCTATCAGGTTGTTGACGAATGGCTTCAGGCGTTCACAAAGTACGGCAGAGAAGATCTTGTAGGCGATATTAAGAAGGCTGATGCCTCTGTAGTTGGTGCAGTCCAGAGGATCGCCTTTCTTGAGGATCGGGCAAACAATGCTGAGGTTCCATTCATCGAGCATGCTTTCCTCCGACCATATTTTACAGATGAGCTGGTGCATACTCCTAACCAATTCATAGCCAGCTGCTTTGAATAGTTCAGCCGCAAGGCCATCAGCTCCAGCTGCTTTATTGGACTTAAGTTTAGAAATGGCTATCCTCACTTCATCAAGATCGGGTGGAAGGAATTGTTGGCCTACGTCGTCCAAGTTGAATGGTGCAATTTTCATGTTAGCGGAATTCGGTTCGTCATCGCCGTTATACAATTTGCAGAAATGATTTTTCCATATCCTCAGCACCGACTGCGATTCCACCACGATATTCCCCTGATCGTCTTTGCAGGCTTCGGTTCAGCCTTGTAACCTTGGGAGGTTCTTTTTACTTTTTGTTAAAACTTCCGAACTTCATTCCTGCAGTGGCATCCCTCTAACTCTTCGATCGCACGCTTCTCATGCTCTTTCTTCTTCCTTCTAAGAAGCTTGTGTGCCTTTCTCCTCTTCTGCTCGTAGAGCTCGCGAGCAGCTCTGGTCCTTCTATGCAGCGCCGCTTTGTATGCCTGTTGTTTGGATGGATGTACTTGCCGGCATTCTTCGTCGAACCAGGGGTTTCGCTGTGGTGATCGTGCAAAGCCCAGCACGTCAGAGGCGGCATCTCTGATGGCTTCCTGGCAGTTTTTCCACTGGTTCTCGATGTTTGCAGTTGGCGGCAAAGGACTAGTTAAGAGGGCGCGAGAGACTCGATCGGAAAAGGACCTGGCGATTTCTTGCGACTGTAGCCGTCCGACGTCGAACTTCCTCACAGTATTTCCCTGTTTTGGCTTTGGTCTGGATATCCGTAGCATTACCTTTGCTACAACGAGGTAGTGGTCCGAGTCAACGTTGGCTCCTCGGAACGTTCGAACATCCTTGATACTGGAGGAGTGCCTTGCGTCGATCGCAATGTGGTCAATTTAGTTGGCGGTTGATTGACCAGGAATTCTCCATGTCCCCTTATGTATATTGAGATGCGGGAACTGCGTACTAGCTACCACAACGTTTCGCCCCGCAGCAAAGTCGATTGGCCTGAGTCCGTTATCGGAGGTGGTGTCGTGCAGGCTGTATCTTCCGATTGTGCCACCAAAGACGTCTTCTCTTCCTAGTTTGGCAGTAAAATCACCCAAGACAATTTTAATGTCATAGCTAGGGCATTGCTCATATGTCTTGTCCAGGAGCTCGTAGAACTCGTCCTTGGTGTCGTCATCTCTCTCCTCTGTGGGGGCATGCACGCATATCAGGCTGATGTTGGCGAATTTAGCCTTGATGCGAATTGTCGTGAGGCGCTCGTTCACATAGTTGAAACTCAAGACTTCTTGCCTAAGTTTGCCTCTAACGACGAATCCACATCCAAAGAGACGCTGCCCTTGTGGTCGGTAACAGTCACCGTAGTAGATATCGCAGTCTTTCAGTTTTCTCTTGCCCGGCCCATCCCATCGCACTTCCTGGATGGCGGTAATGTCTGCTCTCTGATTTCGAGTTTAAGATGTCAATTTTTGTTTGAATAATACCAAAATGTTCAAAACCTGAAAGTCAAAACCCATATAGAACTAGTTTTACATTAAAACTAGTTTTGAATCGTGTCATTAATGGGTCTGTTACAGCTGTTACAACCCTATTATTATTATTGGGCGATCTGTCTTTGGGCGTTGTATCTAAAGTGCTACTAAATTAGAGGACGCATTATGTGGGGAAAGGGGAGTGCAAAAGGTTTTTTGCGTATAACTCGAAAACGAATTTACCAAAAAAATTTATTATTAAAACTTTTTTTTAATTTTAGTTAGTTAAATTAAAAAAAAAATAATTCAACAAAAATGTGAAAAATTAATTTTTTTACTTATTTGCCTGTTACTTTTTACGAGTAGAGATAGGTATAGGCATAGTTTCATATAAAAGAAACATGTATAATTTAATTTAATTTAAAAATAATTTTTCAAAAAACGATTTGGATACAAATCGACCGAAAAACAGTCGTTCAAGCTTCAAACTAAGCTAATTTTTAAAGTTTTTAAAAGTTTAATACATAAATGGCATTTTTGGCTATTTTGAGAGATTTGTTAGATGTTTTATAGTCAAACTTCAAAATTATAGTCAAACTTCAAAATTCCACTTTTTTAGGGTTGCCATCCATTTTTTTTTCAAAATTCAAAATAATTGCCAAAATCAACACATTTTCTCTTACAAAGCCGATTTTTTAACAAGTTTTTCCGTTAAAAGTCTTTGCCAGACGAGCTCAACATCTTTAAAGTAGAGGTATTATTTTTTGACAATATTTTGTCCATATAATGAAAGGCATAAGGTAAAAAATTTTAAAACGATAGTAGATTTGTTAGTTTTGGCAATTATTTAAAATTTTAGAAAAAAAATTGGATGGCAGCCCTAAAACAGTGGAATTTTGAAGTTTGACTATTATTTTGAAAATGAAAAAATATTTCTTACTATACCTTCTTAACAAATGTAGTAAGGCCCGTCTGGCAAGCATTTTCTGCAAACCAAACTCGTCTGGCACTATTATTTCCATATCTTATTATCTTATTTAAGAAGACACAAGTTAGCATACATATATTGTAAACCCGGATTGTTAAAGGAAACAATTAGGTATTTGAAATATTGGAAACAAAATAATTTCTTATAATACCTACATACTTTAAAAAGGCTGAGCTCGTCTGGCAAGGATTTTCAACAAAAAAAAAACCGTAATTAATTTTAAATAAAATTTAATTATATTTCTTCTATATGGAACAATGCCTATACACCTATGTACGTACAAATGGTGATACATATTTTGATGAAATGTTGCCTTATGTTTTTTTTTATCAAATTTTATCGAAATATAAAGAAGGTATAGTAAGATTGCAACTCTTGCAACAAGAGTTCCAATTTTACTGTACTATAATAGAAATAAGAAATTTTGAACACATCACTGTAAAATTCCTTACCTCCTTGATGTTAATCAGTATTGACTATTTAACACAATGACACAAAGGTTTTTCTTTGATTTAAATAGATGGGTATATTGAGAATATAATCAAGAATTTAAAACTTACTAATTAAACTTGTTTCTTTGTTATCTTTAGCACATTATATTGTTTTTGATATGTATGTTATTTACCAACAGAGATCAAACATGACAAATGATGAAACTAATTATGTTGATATGAAGGCAAATCAAAAGGGTTCTCTCAATAATAAAAAAAGACGAAACAAAAGTTCAAGGGGTCAATCAGGCAAAGATTTCATGGGGCGTTTGAATAATTATCTATTAATTGATTAGGTGATTTTATGGCATTTCGTTCGGCTACTATAAAATGATTGACTTCATGTTAAATTAAAAGTGATTCTATATTACAAAAATGTATATGTAAATGTATACATTATATCAGAATATTTGAGAAAATATTTGTTTAGATACGAATTTTTCGAACGACCTTGAAACGTCGTACAAGAACATTAATTATACCACCCGTGGCAAAACCTAATAGATATATATTTGCTGGAATATATGTTTGCCAATTTCCTAATTTTCCACAATATAATATAATAAATAATATTCAAATGATATCTTTTGATTTAATGTTTCTTTAAGAGACTCTCAGTCGGTTATTCCGAATACAATAAAATTAAAATTATGGTTTTAACTAACAGCAATAAAGATTTAGAAGGAATGTAGGTATAACCTCATAATATTTATAACAATTGAGGTGTTATGTCCCATCTGTCATCATTGAATGAATGAAATTAATGAATTCTAAACAACACAATAAACTTAAAAAATATGCATTCACTTAGATTTTCTCTTTGGAAATGAATTATTAAACTATGATTTCAAAAGGACTTTTTTAAATATAAAACAAAATACTAAATCATAAAAATTTGTTAGAAATTGAAATGAATAAAAACAATCTTCTTTTATGGTTTAAGAAAGACATTTCTTGTCAAACTAAATAATTTATTGGTTTATGTTAAACGTCGTTTAATAGATTATCTAAATATTTTAAAAGTCAATAACTTTTTTTAATACCCTATAATCTTTGTATACCTATTTTGGTTGGAAAATAGCAAACTTCTCACGCGATCAAAGCGATGATGATGCGTAGTAAATATAGATAAGTATATCTTGAAGTCATCGTTATTTATTTTACATATATGTTTATATATTAATATTTATCTTTGAATTTAATTCTTTCAATTATGTTAAACATGTGTTATTTTAACTTTTTAGCAGTATTCTCATCAAAACAAAATATTTAGTTTTATAAATGGGTCTTGTTTACATATTGAATAACAATTATAAGTTTATCTAAAAATAAAAATGTGAATAAACAGTTTCTGATTCATTTCAAGCTATTTAAATATATTAATATACAAAACATACAATACATTTGTTTTTGTATACGTATAATTATTGAACATCTCATAAAATATGTTTACAAATTGTGAGAAATCAGTTGGTCAGACCAAACCTAGTGACACACTTAGAGGAAGCTTGTCAGTTATCAAAATAGTCCTTTTGACAACTGAGTGCTTTTTTTTACTAATAGTTCTGTTTAATATCCGCTTAGAGATTACTTATTTATTATTGATTAACAAAATTTCTCCACTTAGCAGTGAAGTAAAGTGATGACTGATGAATATGAATGTGAAGACAATTTAAAAAGAAAATTCTTGTGGAGAAAGTTCAAATTAAAACATTTGAACTTTTGATTGAAGTAATAAGGTATCTTATCAAATAATAATACTTCCAATCTCTGTTAATTATTGAACAGAAGAGCCCCCGGCACCGACGGAACTCCAACCGAAGCCCTAACAGTGACCGCCCAAACATGCCCGCACTTGCTGCTGAACATGTTTAACAGCTTGCTGGAGGAAGGCATCTTCCCCAGATTCCCCATCGGCGCATACAGGCCTCTGTACTGTACATGCTAGACACTGCGGGGAAACTCTTGAAAAAGTTACTTTAGCCACGACTAATAGCGGCAGTACAATAGTCAGGTGATCTCTCAGCGAGGCAGTACGGTTTCCGAAGAGGCCGCTCTACGATTGGAGCCGAAAGGGAAGTGGTGAACGCCACCCAAATCGCCCATCAGGGAAATCACTACTCTAGGAGGATCGTCTTGCTGGCAACTCTGGACGTACGGAATGCCTACAACTCAGCCAGGTGGACCGCGCTCGAACGGAGGTTCCACATTCCAGGATATCTCCTGCGGATGGTGAACGACTATCTCAGAAATCGAGAGCTGATTTATGAAACTATAGAAGGCCCGGAAAGAAAGCAAGTGAAATCAGGCGCAGCGCAGGGATCGATCTTAGGACCAGACCTCTGGAACATCTCCTACGACGACATCCTCCGCATGGAGATGCCTGAGGACACCTTTCTGGTTGGGTACGCAGACGACATCGCCACGGTGATTACGGCACGAGACACCGATAGCGCGCAAAGAAAGTTGAACCAGGTCATGCGACGAGCCTAGCAACGAAAAAAACTGAGATAGTCCTCCTCACGAAGAAGAGGATCCCCACTGAAATCGACTTCCAAATCGGGGCAGAAGTAATAAGAAGCAGTGCCGCAGTGAAGTACTAGGGATTGCGGCTCGACACAAAGCTACTACTAGCAACAAATAAAGGCAGCAACGGAAAGAGCATCAAAATCAACTACATCACTGAGCAGACTGATGGCAATTGTTGGTGTTCCAACAGCCAGTAAGCGAAGGTTATTGATGGCGACAACGCACTCCATCCTTCTGTTCGGCAGCGAAATTTGGGCTGACGCACTTAAACAAGAGGCGGTAGTACAAAGATGCGGAGCTCTACGTATAGCTAGCTTTTACCGAACGGTCTCGGAACCAGCCGTCCTTGTAGTCGCAGGAGTGACTCCCATCGATCTCCTAGCGGTGGAAAGGAAGTACTTGTACGACAAAAAGGTGGAAGTAGGAATTGAAAAAAGGGTGACCAGGGGGGTGAAATAAAAATCTGAAAAAATTAGGACATTTTTTTGTCTCTATTTAGAGTCATTTGGTACCTATCCAAGTTGGAATTAAAAAAAAAAAAAAAACAATATAAGGACTACCCTTATTGATCGGATCATCAAGATTAAAGTTTTTAAACTTCGGAAAAATGACAGAGTATCATTTTCTTTCTTTAAAAAGTGAATTGAAGTGTTAGTGACCATAACACAGGCAGATAATTGAAAAAACCCAAAAATTGCTTGGCAACCCTATGCCTTGACCACTTTTCGACAGGCAGCCCATGCGCTTAAGACACTGCCTACGAAACTGTATACTGCTCATCTGGTACCTTTATCGAGGGTAGGTCGTCCTATGGCGGGATCTTCTATTATATGTACTCTCCAAGATTTGGGGAGTGAAAAATGTTATATGCAATTTTTCAATTTTATATTCCGAAACAGGCTTACAAATTATTTAGCTGGAATGAAATCATTCAAAGCCAAATTAAAAAAGCAGGTGAAGTGCTTAAGGAAGTTGAAATTCTGCAAATAAATGAAAAGCACCAAAAGCAAGTCAATAAAGAGTACCAATTAAAAAACAAAAAAAAAATCGTCCTGTTTAAGAAAAACCTACCATATATTTTAAGGATACGTGTGTACGCATTAGTTCAATATCTAGTATATATTTTGTATTTAATTAAATTACATTTTTTGAAAATCGCATTTTTGAAAATTCATAATTAAATTCAGTGTACATATGTATATGTACCTTATTTTATAAAACACAAAATATTATATTTTATAACAGTACCACTGCATTTAACAACATTTTAAATTCAAAACACTACATTTATAATCGCTCAGGGGGGCAACCGGGGCGGTAAGGCAAGCTTACAACTCTCAAAAAATATAAAATTTATAAAACACGAACAAAGCTTTATTTAAATGTGCTTTCGAGCTCTTATTGCACTGAATGTATCGATTAAATCATTAAAATCTTTATTTTTATTGTATGCTCCTTTCTCACATTGAAAGTTAGTATAGCCAGATTAGTCAACCTACATTATTTTGGCTCATTATTAATCTTAGATAAGTCTTAATTAATTTTAATTTTGAAAAGCTTCGTTCACACGATGTTACTGAGACGCAAATTGTTAATTTATTTAATGCCAATGACAGACTCGGTAACGAGTCTAAAAAATTCCGCTTAAAAATTAAGCTAAAAAATTCAAAGGCTATCCAAATTTCTGCATCTTTTAAATTTACTTTTGCAGCTACTATATGTGTCATCGTATTCGTCCGATTTCTAATATGATATAGACTGTTGTGTGTTAGCTCTATAAATGTCGAGGTAACCATTGGAACAACAGCACGCAATTCTTCTTCCATTCCATACAGTAATATTTTCGGTTGAAGAACTGAGAAAACCGATGCAATGTCTTCAATGGCTTAAGACCGATGAATAAGTTCAGTGTAAAGTATGTCCCGACATTCGGTAGTACCTCGTGGCATGATGGTTACTGCGTAGGACTGTCATGCCGAAGGTTTGGGTTTGATTCCCAGCCGTGCCACCTAAAAACAGAAATGATTAATCCGAGGTACTGCCTCTTGCGAGGGACTGAAAAATCCTCCAAGATTATACTTGTCATGAAAAAGTGCTTCTCACTTAGATATTCGGACTCGGCAAAAAACTGTAGGTCCCCTCCATTTCTGCCAACAACACGCACACAGGAATGGTTGAGAGTTGTAAGTCACTAGGCCCTGGTTCTCCACAAGCTGTTGCGCCACCCAATTTTATTTATTTATTTTGCCCCGACATTCTAACAATGGATCTTCGTGCATCCTCTTCTAACATCAATTCAGCATCTTGAGCCTTTGCGCCTGGCATACTATTCTTCTTTTTTGTTTTATATCATTAAAGTGGATTTAGTTTCCATTAAATGAGAACCAAGTCCCTAGTTGGACTAAGCTCCCGGGGACTTAGTTCCCTGCACCAGCGGCTTGCTTGAATGCTTGGTTGTTGCCTTTGGATGATAATGGGTTTCTGATTTCCATATATCCAATCTCAAGGCCAAGATTACATCATGTAAACTTAAACTTAAACTTAATTGATTTACAGTACATTTATGTGCCTATACGTAAGCTGTTTTTTTTCCAACTTACGGAATTCTCACAGCTTACTCTAGCAGCAGTGATAAGTTTTCAAACTTGAGCATTTCGTACTGTAAGTTCATCTACAATGTGAAACTTCTTGTAAGTTTCTTCTGTAGCGAATAACTTTTTTCACACAATGATTTGAAATACGCTGCCTTACTGACTATTGTAGTACATAAAATCACTTTTTCAATGACATATGCTCCGTTGTTATTGGTTAAACAATATTTTTTTCACACTAAAATTAACCACAAAATTACATTAGTTAGTGAATAACTTTTTTCACACAGTGATTTGAGCTGAACTCGTTATTGATCTTGTGGACCATTTTGTATTATTCTCCTTTGTTTTAAGAAAAGCTAAGTTTTTTGTTCTTTACCAAATCTTTGTGCAACAGATGAAATTCTGATAATTGACAATTGGGATCTTTTAGATTCCATCAGAATAGCACTTAAATTAGCTCTTATCACTTGGGCGCATTGTTCAACATTTTGGACTAGCTTTTCTAAATTTTGTACAAATCTTGTATTAGAAACACTTCCATGTATACATCATAAGTACATATAAGCACATATTTAAAATATATCAAACATAAATTTGATTTAAACTCTGACTTGGACAGTGATTTTTTTATAATAAAATTTAAGGAACTAGTACCGACCAAAATTGTGAAGCCCTCACTTAAAATAGGCAGTTGCAATGAATTCAGTGCCTTCTTGTGCCAAATTGTATACGTATGTGAAGTTGGCATAACATTTTTGATCTAGACCAATTGGACCATGGCAGGAATTTGCAGTTTCTTGGCATTTCTTCCGGATTTTACAGTTCACCAAATAGTTGGTGTAACCGACTGTACAGCGGCGTAGCTACCTAGGGGCAAACTGGGGCGGTGCCCCAGGGCCCGAAGGTTTGGGGGCCCCAGAGTCTGACAGAAACTATTTTTCGAAGCGAAAATAAAATTTCATCTTATCTTTAAGAAAGTTTTGGCTCAGTTTGTTTTGGATATTAAGGGTCAGTTTCAAGACATATGGATTAAGTCTCGGATAGCTTATTCCAAACTGCCGTCCTAATGTTTTGAATTTCACCTAAAATAGATCCGTCGTGGTTCATACTGAATTTAAATCTTTATAATCAGTCGCATTTTAAATAAAAACGACAAGTATTAGTTTTGACAAAAAAAATTTAATTTTCAGTATGTTTTTGAATTTTTATATTGTTCTCAAATGTCAGCCTCTAGTAAAGATTTTGACTTGTGAATAAACTTCAGAAGTATATGTTGCTATTTGGTGAGAAGTTCAACTAGAAAAAATGGAAGTATACTGCGATATCGTTTTTACAGATCTTTTAACGTGATCGATGCAAAACAAAAAAAATCCATAAGAACTGATACATGCGGGATCATAAACGAACAATGCCTTTTTTGACTTTGCTTCTGTAACTCGTTAATACGGCCGAGGTTGATTATCCTTGCAGATTATTGGGAAATGGTTTCACTCATTTTTTGGGCAGAAAACATTTCATTTATATTCATCCCGATAACAAAATCCAATGAGTGAGCTGCGGAGGGAGTCGGACTCAATTTTGACAATTCGCTCATAGTAAAAATATCAGAATTGAGTCTGATTCCCTCCACAGCTCATTCGTTGGATTCTGTAATCGGGGTGAATAATAGTCGGTGTTTCTTGTAGGCGTGAAGTTCTTATTTCTTCTTACACTTAATGCTTGCTTAGTGTGGACTGTTTTTTTTTACGAAAGAGTAATTCCATATGAAAACGTCTATCGGAAAAACCAGCATATCTCCGATTTTGCTCCAAATTTGAGAGATGCGAGTACGAAGGATGGAAATCCACCTGGAAAAGTCATAGGAAACGGAATAACTTACCTGTTTTTTTGTATCTTTAAGACTTATAGGAACAACAAAATTCAAAATTCAGTAATTTTCAATAACAAAATAACGGTTTTAAAATTGAATTTTTTTTTTGCTACCTTAAGCCACCTTTGCACGCACAACACATTCAAATAACAAAACCAAATTTCCAGGATTAGAAGTTCAAGGTTAGTACTATATCCTGAAAGCTTGACGTTTTTATCTTCAGTCAAACACAAATGTATTGGTTCATTAACGATTTTTTGAAACATTCCACTAACATTTCTTTTCTTACCACCAATTTCTTGCAATTATAAATAAACTGCATGCTAAGCTTTAGAAATTATATGCCTTGCGGACATATTATGCGGACAGTTTTTGTAGGAACATTCCTATAACATTACATAGGTACCTATCTTCTAAGCTCTCTCATTTTTTGTTGTTGTTAATCAAAAACGAAACCAATTTCTGTAAAGGGGCCCCATTTAATTTTCTGCCCCAGGGCCCTCGCCCATCTAGCTACGCTACTGCGACTGTACCACTAACTTCACTGTAAAGTTAGCAGTGCCTCTCTTTTTCTCAGCAACCGGGCTAGTTAGGAATCTGAAATGAGGCTCTAAATTTGAAATTTAATTTGCAGCTCAAGAAAAGGATAAAAACAATTTTTTAAATCCTCACATACGAAAATTTTCATACTGTACTGCTAACTTCACTGTGAAGTTAGCATAAAAGTCCTTTTCTCAGAAACTGTGATACTTATAAATTTGCAGTTAGCCTCCAAATTTTCAGTTTAATTTGCAGTTCAAGAAAAATGTATGTCCAAATTTGAAAAAAAAAAATCCATTAAATTCATTTTTCACTGTAAACGTTACTATGAAGTTAGCAGTACACACCCTTTTCTCAGCAACCGCGCCACCTAGAAAATTACAGTTAAGGTCCAAATTTGCAGTTTTTCATGCACTTCAAGTAATAACTAAGTTCAAATTTGTAAGTCCAAATTTGGCAAAAAAATAAAAGATTCACTTTGCACTGTTATCGTCACTGTGAAGTAAGCAGTACATATCCTTTTGTATTCTATTTATTTTACTTTTTTGAAGAACTATAAACCGAAAGCAAGTGAGTTGTAGTAGAGGAAATGTTTTTAAAGAAATATGAACATAAACAATAATTTAAATGCATAAAAAAACTGCAAATTTGGACCTTAACTGCAATTTTCTAGCTGGCTCAGTTCCTGAGAAAAGGATATGTTCAGCTAACTTCACACTGCAAAGTGAATTTTTTTTTTTATTTTGATTTTTTTTTTGACAAATTTGGACTCTAAAATTTGAACTTAGTTTTTTCTTAAAGTGCATACAAATCGGCAAATTTGGACCCTAATTGCAATTTTCTAGGTGGCTCAGTTGCTGAGAAAAGGGTAGATATGTACTTCTTACTTTACAGTAACGTTAACAGTGAGAAATGAATTTATTTGATTTTATTTTTCAAATTTGGACTTCAAAATTTGGACATTAATTTTTCTTTAACTGCAAATTAAACTGCAAATTTGGAGCTTAAGTGCAAGTTTCTAAGTATCACCGTTGCTGAAAAAAGGACTTTTATGCAAACTTCACAGTGAAGTTAGCAGTACAGTATGAACATTTTTGTATGTGAGGATTTAAAAATTTGGTTTTTTCCTTTTCTTGAACTGCAAATTAAACTACAAATTTAGAGCCTCATTTCAGATTCCTAGCTAGCCCAGTTGCTCAGAAAAGGACAGGCACTGCTAACTTCATAGTGAAGTTAGCAGTACAGTCGGTTACACCAACTGTTTGGTGAACTGCAAAATCCGGAATATATTGCATACAAAATGCAAGAAAACTGCAAATTCCTGCCATGGTCCCATTGGTCTAGCTCAAAAATTGTATGCCAACTTCACACACGTAAATCTAATTTATATCCATCAATAATAATTGGCGTGGCAAATAATAATTTGTGTCTAAAGTTGATTTATTGACCAATTTGGAATTCAATGGATAGAATTTGGTTACTATTCTGATTTGAAAATTAGGTAAATACATTTTTCCAAAAAAAATCGATTAATTTTCACACAAAAATTTTGTTTTAAATTTTTGGAAAAATGTACTTTTTATTTCATTTTAAATCAAAAAAATTATCTTACCAATCCAAAACTGTGAAAAAAGTCGAAGGGATGAAAGACCACAACAAGTCGTTTTTTAGTAGGTACTTTTTTAAACTAACGGTGAAGGGTACAAAAAATTATTTCTACAGAACGTTAATCTTGTAAAAAGCTTATTCAAATTTCCAAAACTGTCCTTGATTTTTGTATAACGTCATTATTTTCTGAGATATTGGTAATTAAAACCAAAAGTATCATTTTTCATTAAAAATTAGATAAAAAAATAGAATTGAATCTAAATAAACAAGTCAACTGACAATTACATTTGAAAAAGATATCCATAAAAAAAAATTTAAAAAATTATCTCGGGTTATTTCTTGTAATAAAGCTATAACGATACGTCAAAAGAAAAATATTTAAACAAAAAAAAGCTGTAGAATGCTTTTTTTAGCTCAATATGAATACGATCACTCATAAGAAAAATAGTTTTCAAAAAACACTAACAAAAATTGAAAAAACTCTTGTTCCTTTAATTTGTTTGACTAGTTTAATTTGGTTTTGTTCCAAATTGCTTCTATGATGCTCATTAACCATCCAAACACTAAAAGGGAAAATCTATTCCAGATATGTAATTAAAAGACCATACATCTGTCGAAGTCAGCTTTGGAAATTTGTTCGTCAATATTGTTTAGGTGCCATTCAATTTGAGGAGAGCTGAATAGCAAATTCCAAGCTAGTTTCATGCCCAGGTTATATTATGTATTTTTGTAGACATTGACCATCAGTAATAAATCCGAATCTAGCCTAAAGTCGACTTTAATAAAAACATCCGTAGAAATAGAACACAAATATCACTTCTAAATGCTTAGATTACTTCATTTTAAATTTAGTTTGAGGTGCTTCTAAGCATTTAGAGGTAAAATGTGTGTTTTATTTCTACGGATGTTCCTGTTAAAGTGACCTTAGGCTAGATTCGATCTATTACTCAGGGCCATTGTTTATATATTTTGGTGAATTTAGCATAAATGAAGCAAACCAGAAAAAATGTGCGCTTTAAGCCTAGTTTACAGTTCCCGTGCGCAAACAAAAATCTATGCAAATATTCTCGCATATCAAAAATAATTGAGGTGAAATGTAATATTTTTTGCATTATTGGTTTACAGTTTCATGCAAAAAAAAAAACTATGCTGTCATGGAATGTCATGCAAAACAATGGACCGGCAATTGATTTGCATGCGAAAAAAAAGTGTGGTGAATAAAATATTTTTTTGTTGATGGTCAGTTTATGCTTCCGAAAAAAAAAAAATATATTCACCTCAAGGCATTATTTGCATGCAAATGGTTTTCGCATCCAAAAATAATTATTTTCCATTTTTAGGCCTATATTTTGTCAATTAAGGGTAAATTAATGACTCAATGGGTGGTTTAGGCCAAAGCAAACGTTTTTCGCCTTGAATATTATTCAACTTGGTGCGCAGAATAGGTGGAAAATCGTTTTGAAAATTTTGATGTTTTGTTCGCATCGGAACTGTGAACTATGCTTTAAGAGCAACTTTTGAGAATAGTTGTTTCATACGCTTGACGGTTGATGCTATACGAGTGTCTTACAACTTTATAAGAGCAGAACTATGTATAGAGAAAAACTATATAAATCTTTCACCACAATAATTGCATACGATGCAGTTCTTGTTAAAAATTTAATATTGATTATGTAGAAGTATTCCAAGGTTGTAGCATGAGTCCATTGCTGTTTTCATTTTACATCGATAACATAACAGGAGCATTTCTGGGAGGAGTGGCCCTAGGGGGATGGAAAAATCATAATAGTTTTCGAAAATGGTAAAAGTGCTTCGACTCCAAATGAAAAATAGACCCTTCGAATTTTAGTACCTTGTCAATATCATTTTCGCAGTATCATTTTCATAACATTAACAATTGGTTGGTAATACAATTTGATTCGAAACGATCGATGGCATATTCTATCTCTGGACAGCCGATTTGATAGCTTTTTTATTACATTCAATTACCAACAAATGGATGATGACAACTACTATCTTCATGGTCACAGATTGTCATCATTATATTCTTTGATTGGAACATTATTATATCGATAAATGCACTCATCCTGGGCTTGCAGCCACCACTAACTCCAGCCAGAAGTTGGGTTTCAAAAATAGGCTTTTTCACGATATTATGTACTAATTATAACGTAGCAATCTTTTCCAGACGCCGCCATCAACCCAACGCGACGGACGTCCGATGTGAGACGCGAAAATCTTTTGGACGAATAACTTTACTTCGCGTGTGGATGTTATTCTTAAAATAGACAAGTCAGCTCAGCTCAGGGAAGAGCTATACACAACAAGGCAGTTGCACAATGCACATACCTAATTTATTTCAATTTGATTAGTTTCCGTTGACCGAATGCTCAGATTGACTTGGACATGATGTTGGCATTGGCATTGGCACTCACTCTTGGTGAGGATGGACATTCTCTGTTCCAGCTAGTTTAACTTGGTCACATTAATGTATCTGCAAGATCAGCAATATGTACCTACTGAGAACTCAAATGCGTTTTACAACATTAATAGAGATGCATAGACTGGGGCTGTCATTTAAAATAAATTAACGCAACGAAAAAGGGCTGAGGCTGGGTTTTTCTCTTGGGATACCTAACCTATTCGAATCGTTCTTGTGTAACGTGCACGCAAGAGCTAGTGTGTCGTCTTCTATAGTTTTACTGTCTTGCCTTCGGTTTCAAAGGTTCTACTGTGATGGGGAACATGAAATAACCATCGTCTCGTTTGATGACGATTTGCAATTCTTGATATACATACTTTTGTTTGTAATAAGATGAGAGCGACTGCAGATTGGATTATATTTGCAAAGGAAGTGGCGCCAAAATTAAAATCACTATCTACCATGGTGTCATTATTGAAGTTGTAAAAATACACTTAAATCTTTTTCCATGGGTAATTTAATCACCTGAGAAGTCAGAGGAAATTCAAATTGCAGGACATAAATAGGTAAACAACAGTGATGCAGCAGATCGTAAAAGGGAGCTATTAAGTATAGTGATCTCGCCATCTCGGGTATTTCTTACAAGTTTTGGTACCTGCCTTTGTTGGTTTTTCTCAAGGTTTTCCAATGATTCTTATATCAGGTGTCTAAAATTAACAGACCCAGAGACCAAGGCTTAGACGGATTTATATGTGGTTTAGTCTATTTGGTGTTGTTTGTGGTGAAAGAAAGATTCCTTTTAGCATTAAGCTATATCAAAATACTCATATTTATATGTATCCTCGAATGGAAAAAAATAAAGAAATTGCGAAGACAATTTTACAGTCTACGAACTCAGGATTTATTGATTTTAGACAGCTTTGTTATTTAAGACTAAAATGAAAGAAAACGGGTTATTAACTTTTGATAAATTCATTAAATAATTATGGCTTTTGAATTATAAATTTAGTGCAGGCTTATTAAAATATTTTTATTAGACAAAAAGAAAAATTGTTTACAGAAGTTTAACGATTGAAAATGGTGAAGGGGATTATAAGAAATGTAAAATAAAATGCACGACTGGGTCGCACGTACTTGCTCTTATGTTCTAGACACTGCGGTTTTAAGAAAATTGTATATAAAAACATGGAAATTATGAGAGACAAATGTACAAAAGAATACCATCTTAATTCTTGATGGGAAAAAAAATTTAAAATCGTTGGAGCGGTTTTTTAAAAAATTATTTTTTTATATATAAAATTCTTAAAACATTTTTAAGAACAAATTTTGGTATGCAAATGTAAAGTGTATATGTATGTGCGTCTTAAAACAAAATTTGAAAAAAAAATTGTCAACCTGTTTTTCAGATACCGAATTTTCAAAAAAAAAAATTGAAACTTTTTTTAAAAATCCAAAAACCTGTTTTTTGAAAATTTTGATATGCAATATTATTTAATCTTATTTGAAATTTGTATATACAAAAATTCATCTGAATCCGTTAAGCCGATAACGAGAAAACTCAAAATAAAAAAATACGTTCTATGACAGGTACTATTAATAGTTGCCAAGTGTAAAATTTTATAATTTTTGATAGTAGATCATACTAATTTTACTATATGAAAAAAGTTTAATCAAAATCGTAGGAGTCGTTTTTGAGAAAAAAATATTTGCCTTTAAAAAAAATGAAAAAAACGTGTGGGCATAATAACCCAAAACCACTATGTGCCAAGTTTGAAGAAAATCGATCGATTCGCTTAGGCTGTAGACGAACAAACGACAGACAGACAGAATTGTGCCACCCACTTTTTTGGTGTTCTCTATCATCGTTATATCATGTTTGATTGTTATCTCAAAATTTTTTTTTGCACGAATCCAAAACTTGTCTTACAGTACCTATATCGCAAGTAAAAACATTATATGGCAGGAACGCGTTTATAACAGTTTTTGGTAAATTTGCTTGCCAAAATGTACGCTATATCTACAATAATACACAGTAATACACTGACTTATTTTTGAGATAAATAAGCTTTTCCTTAACGGTTGTATGGCAAGTACCGTAATTTTTAACCTTAAAGAAATTTCAATTCACTAAAAACGTTAAGTTCAAAATTTATAGAAGAACACATCATTGGCTTAGGCTGTAGATCGAGATAAAAACAGACAGACACAAAGACTTTTTTCATGTGCTCTACTATCGTAACGTGATGTTTAATTGTTATCTCGAAATTTTTTTTGCACGAAACACGAATCCAAAACTTGCCCCGTAGAGTAGGTACCTAGGTATATCCAAGTAAAAATTGAATAATAAAGGACGATAGATAGAAATCATTGACTGATAGGAAATATTGGGCACATGCTTGCATATGAAGATAAATTTTATGGAAATTGGGGCGACCTACATCGTGCCTGATCGGGAAACTATTGATTGCTCAGAACTTGTGCTGGGGTTGTAGCGCAACAATTAGTCACGGTGAAGTGCTTGTTTTACCTTCTCGTCATGGTCCCCGGGCAACTATTTTCGTATCCCTATACGTAAAAATATGCTAAAACTACTAGTGCGAAAGGCCTAGCTTTCTAGGATAGGCTACGAAGGTTAGCATTCTTCGTAACTGAAATCAATTCCGCTAACAAAACCGACACTACGCTTCGGATATTAAATGATAACACGTTGACGACTTTTACCTATTGTATCCGGACAAAAATTGGTTTCTGGAATGTGAAGACGTTTCTTGACAGCAGAAGTGAAGGTCCTCAAAATGCCAGATTCCTCCAAATAGAGAAAAAGTTTACGCGATATAAGATGGACATTTTAGGGATTAGAGCAGTGGTGTAGCGTTGGGGGGGGGGGTGGAGGGGGGGGTCCACACCGGGTGGCACCTAACCTAATGAGGGGTGAATTTCAATGACTGCATTAACGACTCCATGAATTGAAATACAGATTTGCGAAACCATCTTGCTGATTTCGCATAATTATATAATTTTGGTGTCCCTAGAAAATTCTTTCCAAGGCGGTACTGAAAACAAAAGTTTTGTCGTCAACAGAAAATTATTATCAAAATTCATTTGAACAATAGCTAGGTACATAGGTAGAAAGGTATAGAAAGTAAGAAAATATTGATTGAATATTCAAAATATTATATGATGTTCTTAAGAACTTTGCAGCTGGGCGATTCCACTAGAGACCATTTTCGGCATCAATTTTTAAATTACAATGTTTTTTACTTGTTTTGATAGCAATGCAAAGTAGAAGGACCCTTTTTATTAGCAAAAAAAATGTTTGCTCGCCAAATTTACAGAAAACGCTTCGCAAGACTATCATACGAAGGTCGGTGCAAACTGCAACTAAAATGACTTTTAAAAGAGCGCGAAATAGACATTTAAGACAGTTTGAGGTAATGACTAGCTTGTTAGACTTGTGGTCACAAATGTGATTTAATCATTTGTCCAAAAATATTGGAACATTTGTTATTACTTTTTATAAAAGAAATTAAAACTCTTCAACTCTAAACGAACAATTTATTCAGTTTTTAATAAAAGTTAAAAGAACTCCAAAATAATATTATTGACTTGTCTCGGCAACGGCTATTCTTCTAATGAATATTCACATACTTGAAAGGAAACATGAACTTATTTGTGAACATCTCCTCGTTTCTTTCTAATTGCCTACATTTTGTAGTAGACTAAGAGCCCACAGCAGATTTTGGGTGTGATCGATAGCAAAAAAAGTAGTATAGGCGTCGAAAGATTCATTAAAAGCTATTCAAAAAATCAAGGTCTTGCAGTCCACAACTGGGGCCTTTGCGAGAAATAGTGCATCGAAAAAAAAAATATGAATGCAACTTCGAGGATAATCGTGTTATCTGAAATTGGTTTTCACCCTTCCCTAGATAAGCTCCGCGGATCCTATATCACGGAATCTGAGATGATTTGAGTGTTTAATTTGCCCTGCCAGACTGTTTAAAAAAACCGTTTTTCACTTTGAATTTTTAATTTTTTAAACGGTCCCGGAGCGAACTATACACTCAAATGGTCTCAGATTCCGTGATATGTAATCCAGGGAGCGTATCTAGGGAGGGGTGAAAACCAATTTCGGCTAAAACGATTATCTTCGAAGTTGCATTCATCTTTTTTTTTCGATGCACTGTTTCTCGCAAAGGCCCCATTTGTGGACTGCAAGACCTTGATTTTTTAAATAGCATTTAATGAAGCTTTCGACGCCTATACTTCTTTTTTTGCTATCGATCACACCCAAAATCTGCTGTGGGCTCTCGGTCTATAGTATTATTTATCGCAAAAAGCCATTGTAAAATTGTTCCACCCGCGATTTAAAAAATATAAAAGTTTGGTTTTTTTCACAAAAATAAAGTGCTATCGTTTTGAAACTTTGTGAAAGTAAGAAAAAACCGAAAACAAAACTAAATCAGTCGTATCAAGAGTAAATTGAAAATTGAATTTTGAAAAAACGTTGATTCTTATTGGCTGCACCCGCGATCGTGAAATAAGAATCGCGGATGGAACTAACTGACAACTAACATAATTGAGTGATTATATTTTGTTTTAAAATATGTCTTGAATTATAATTTTTGTTGTTCAAGGTTGTTTTTTTAAACAATTTAATATAATATTTTGTTCTTTTTTTATAAAAATATAAGTTAAATGGCAGGGAAACAAGGAGTTTCACAACGTGGCACGAAATCTATCAAAAAATATCTAATGGATATTTATTTCTGAACAATTAATTGAAGAAGGGAAAGACGTGTTAGTTGATAAATGGGAACCATTGAAAAACATACTGGATTTTCAATCAAAATTTTTGTTTGAATCAGAAGAGGGTAATAACATAAACTTAAATAAACCTTA
Source organism: Dasysyrphus tricinctus (assembly GCA_963921185.1). Lineage (NCBI taxonomy): Eukaryota > Metazoa > Arthropoda > Insecta > Diptera > Syrphidae > Dasysyrphus > Dasysyrphus tricinctus. The sequence continues at coordinate 153,051,057 of OY992530.1, read as the reverse complement.
TTGTCTCGTTTCAAGAGCACAGTTATCTTACTATCATCTAAATAGTTAGATCATTATAGGGAAGATGATGTTTTTAAGCCACTTATACGATCGGTGCACAAAGGAATTCTATTTTCTAATATATCTGCTGCTCCTTCTACATACATATATCGAGCCAATCCCTCCTCACTAAAACACAAAAGCAGCACGCTTCCGATGTTTTTAGCGTTTCAGAAGAATAATCTCCAACAACCTCTCTTGAACTTTTTATATTACTAGCAGAGGCTTGTCTTGAAATCTGTACTATTTTCACTGCAACAGTCTTGCCAAAAGTTATTTGCGCGGGCTTGTATCTATAGCCACGTTTTATTATCGCTCATAACCCATATGGTTCACCTCTTGAAAATAAAACGATGCGGGTTAGTGCAAAAACAGTGCTGTATATCAGTCTCTTTTTTTCTTATGTTTATTTGTTTTTCAATACAATACCGGTATTAAGAAAGACGGGCAATCTATTTATTTTTTTATACGTAAAGTCCACGTGGACTGACTTTTGTTCATTGAGCGCTATTCGCCATGTTTTTGTCCACTCATTAACATTATTAAGAGCATTTTGTAATTTAATCGTAGCTTCGTTAATCGTTTTGCCTACTGCTAGTATTGCAGTATCATCAGCAAACGTTGCTACGATAGTGTCTTCTGTTTGAGGTATATCACGTGTAAATAGAAGGTACAGAACTGGACCTAAAACACTACCTTGTGGTACCCCAGCCACTATTTCTTTGAAATTAGAATATTCATTTCCGTGTCTTACACGAAAAAGTCTGTTTTCTAGATATTCGTTAAGAATTTTATAAAGTCCTTCAGGCAGAACTTGTCGTAATTTGAATTTAAGGCCTTCGTGCCACACCTTGTCAAACGCTTGCGACACATCCAAAAAGACCGTCGAACAAATTTTCTTTTCTTCAAGAGCTCTCCCAATTACGTTAGTTATTCTATGAACTTGATCAATTGTTGAATGCTTGCTTCTAAATCCGAACTGATGTTCAGGTATTAATCGTTTCTCTTCTATTATAGGCTGCAGGCGCAGGATTAGTATTCTTTCAAAAACTTTCAATATTATTGGAAGAAGCGATATCGGTCTGTAAGAATTTTTTTCATGAGATGGTTTGCCAGGTTTCAAAACCATTATGACTTCCGCAACTTTCCATTGGCTTGGAACATATTCTAGCCTTAGAGCGGCATTTATTATATAAAGGAGGTTAGTTAATCCTTTATGAGGAAGCATTTTTAATATTTCCGCTGTTATTAAGTCATACCCCGGAGCTTTATTAGACTTTAGCTTCTTTATTTCTCTGTTCAATTCAGCGAGCGTAGCATTTCTGGTTCTGTAGTTCTCACTTGAGCTAAAACTCATATTAATACTTCTATTGAGTGCTTGCCCATCAGAAGGTTTAAATGTTTCTTCCAGGTAATCCGCGAATACCACCGCTTTCTTTTGTCACTTTTAGTCAATTCGTTTTGGCTTTTCTTAATCGGGGGCACTGGAAGCTTTGGTTTTTTCGTTATTTTTATAGCTTTCCAAAGTGAGTAGTTGGATTCTTTCCCAGCTAACAAGCTTTCAAGGTAATTTTCAACTTCACGGTTTTTGAAATCTGATATCGCTGTTTTTAGCATATTACACAAGCGATTTAAATGAGCTTTGTGTTGAGGAGCACGGGTTCGCTGCCATTTCTTACGTGCTTTTCGTTTATCTTTTATTAAGTCTTTTATTTCCTGCGGATATTTTATATCTTTATAGCGCGGCGTAATCCTTTGATAAGGTGTGTTATTCCACGCTGCCTTTTGTATTATATCAACAAAGGTATCTACTGCGTCTTCAAGCTCAAGAGGCGTTTGTAATGATACCCTCAATTCAACGTTGTCCTCGATATCTTTCTTAAATCCTTCCCAGTTGGTTTTACCGTGTATTAACCTGGGTGGTTTTTCAATTTTGACAAGGCTTTCGCTCATAGTGAGTATGACTGCAGAATGATCTGAGAAGAGATCATGGCCTTCTGAGATCTCAATACGGTTAGAGGGTATTCCTTTTACTATAAACAAATCGATTAAGTCAGGTATTTTTGACGGATCAGTTGGCCAGTAAGTTGGCTTTCCGGTCAATGAAAATCGCAATTATTTTCTATTCCTGCTTCATATAGCATTCGACCCTTTTGAGATATGCATCTTGAAGCCCAAAAGGTGTGCTTTGCATTTAAATCGCCACCAAAAATTTAGTTTGGGCTTAACGACTTTATCAATGTCGTAAATTCACTCTTATCGATTTTGCAACGTGGAGGGCAATATATCGTAGAGATATTGAGAAGAATGTTTTTAGTTCTAACCTGAACACTACTCAATTGCATCGATTCTACCTCTATTTTCAGGCCTATTGAGTGTTCAATGCACTCTTTTATATATAACGATGATCCACCCCTTGCTTTATTTGAAGGATGAACAGCGTGGTAGTCAAGAAACCCGTGGATTTTAAAATTTGATTCATTTTTGGCATGCGTTTCTGATATCAAACATATGTCGATATCATTTTCCTGCATATACATCTCTAATTCTCCAAGTTTTTGCCATAATCCGTTGGCATTCCACGTAAGAATTTTAAACCTTTCCATCATAAATTTTTTGAGAGAGATTTAGGTCAAAAACAATTTTCGAGCTTACTTAACCTATCAAAGATAAGTTTATTTGTGTCACATTGTTCCTCAAGTTTCGACAGAATTATTGAAAAGACTTTTGAAACCGGGTCGGTTTCAGTGTCGTTGTTTACGGGTATATTTATAGCCGCTATTTGGGCATATGTTTCTGTATTTCCTTGCTTTGATATATTCTCCGAAGGTATTGACACTGTTTTCTTTTCCTTACGGATACTAGGTTTTGGAGCTTTACTAGATTTGGAAGTTTTGGGAGCTACGGTTTCTATTTGCCTTTGTGGGTTTCTTCGTGTTTTGGCAGATTTTGATCGCCGCTTTTGTAATTCTTTAGCTACTTCGCAGCCTCTATAGTTTGCCGGGTGATTTCCATTACAATTAATGCACGTCGGTCGGTGGACTTTCACTTTTTCCGATGCAGTCAACGGTTAAATTTGTTTTTCATGTAAACACCTTGTCCTCTCTATTCCTAATACTGCTGACAAATCGGCGACATCATTCACAATGGTAAATAGCCCTCTGCAGGTCAGAGTGAAAACCTCTTTCTGGGTTATTGAAATTAACCTCGATAGAAACCAAGATCCCATGTTGCTTTTGTAATACCATGTTAAAAGATAACCTTGACTCAGACCCAGAGATAATAAAACGCAGCTTAGTATAATAATTAATAGAGAAGTGGACTAACTAGCATTATATGTTACTTAATCTCCAATCCAGTTCCATTATATCATTTTTTTTGAATATTCATTAAAGTTAGATGCGTTGCAGCCGCGATAATTTGATGTTGCACCCGCGATTCCGTTAAGATCGAAAAATTCGTTCTTAATTTTTGTTTTCTAACTTTATTTTTATTTCTTATGTTGATGGGAACGTCGGTCGTTCAATATAATGTAAGAAGAATATAATAAATGTTTCCCAATTAACAGAATTTTGTGTTTTTCGTACTATGATCCAGAAAGGTGGGCCAAATTCGTTGCACCCGCTATCGTCCTTTGAAACCTTTTTTCGACGATTTATTTTATAATTATAATTATATAAATGAACCCAAAATTAATAGGTCGAAATGTAACCCTTGAAGTAAAAATTTCACTAAAATAAGTTTGTATTTTAATATAAACATACTCAAAGCTAGTCTTAATGTTGCACCCGCGATAATGGAATCGCCAAGCTATTACAGCGAGTATATATGTATGTACAAAACAACCATTCAATAAACAGAAAATACTTATTCCCATTAAAAAATTTTCAAAGAAAATCTAGGTAAATGTTGAAGAAAGTATTTTTTTTCTGATTATTCTGAAATTTTGGAAAACAGAAAACTATTATTTATACATATCAGAGAAGTGAAAGAATGCATTTATTTTAGTATTACAATCAATTGACTAAAAAGACTTATTTTGAAATATTTTTACTTCACCTCAATACTTCAACTTCAAAATGAATTTCCATTCAATCTTAAAGACTTTAAATGACTTAATGTATAAAGAATCAGGACCATAGCTAGAGTCGAACGTAAGGTAGGGCAGCGGTGGAAACAGGTAAGGCAGAATTAAAAATTGTGCTTGATGTAATCTGGTAAAGGAAGTGCTTACTATTGTCAGGAGGGAGTGATAGATCGACGATGTCAAAGTCATTTTTTTAATACTCTGGCGTTTAAGTTAAAAGTTAAAATTAAAGTCAAAACCAGATTTTAATTTGTAAGTGTCACACACACACTAGCGAGTATAAAATCTGTCATCATTTTCTTACGAACTGTCAATGATCAACTAACAAACAGTTTTAGCACCATTCACGTGCGTATTTTTTTTGGAGAAATAATCTAATAAAAATGGCTGAATATGTAGGTATCTAGATACTTCTTCTGCTATATGTGAATTTTATATCAAAAATCCTAAATAGTAGAAGATCCCGCCATAGGACGACCTACCCTCATAAAGGTACCAGATGAGCGGTATACACTTTTTGTAGGCGGTGTCTTAAAAAACAATTTGCGCATGAGGTGCCTGTCGAAAAGTGGTCAAGGCACAGGGTTGCCAAGCAATTTTTGGTGTTTTTCAATTATCTGCCCCAGCTTATAGACCGAGAGCCCACAGCAGATTTTGGGTGTGATCGATAGCAAAAAAAGAAGTATAGGCGTCGAAAGCTTGATTAAAGGCTATTCAAAAAATCAAAGTCTTGCAGTCCACAACTGGGGCCTTTGCGAGAAACAGTGCATCAAAAAAAAATATGAATGCAACTTCGAGGATAATCGTTTTAGCCGAAATTGTTTTTCACTCCTCCCTAGATAAGCTCCTCGGATCACAATATAACGGGATCTGAGACCTTTTGAGTGTATTGTTCGCTCTACCGGACCATTTAAAAAATTCAAAATTCTAAGTGAAAAACGGTTTTTTTTAAACAGTCTGGCAGGGCGAATTAAACACTCAAATGATCTCTGATTCCGTGATATGGGATCCACGGAGCTTATCTAGGGAGGGGTGAAAACCAATTTCGGCTAACACGATTATTCTCGAAGTTGCATTTGCATTCATATTTTTTTTCGATGCACTGTTTCTCGCAAAGGCTCCATTTGTGGACTGATTTTTTGAAAAGCCTTTAATGAAGCTTTCGACGCCTATACTTCTTTTTTTGCTATCGATCACACCCAAAATCTGCTGTGGGCTCTTAGTCTATTAGATAGTAAGCCTTAAAGATATAAAAAAATACTATATATAAAGAAAATTTATTTTAAAAATTATTAGCTACGTGATTTTTTGGAATTCGAAATTTCAGTAGGGTAAATGAGGGTAAACAAAGAGAAAAGTGCAGAATCTACTTTCCAAACTAAAAATGAATAGAAAGTTTTTTTTCTTTTGCGATCGGTAGATTATTGAAATACGAAAAAATCATCAAACAAGTAAAAAATGAATGAATAATATGAGCATTTGAAAGTCAAAAATTGCAAAATAGAGGTTTCAGAAATAATTCACCAAAAATCAGTATTGTGCTCTATAAAAATTATTTATATATTTTTGGAAAGATAATTTAAAAAAATATCACACGTATTATCCAAATTTTTGGTTTAAACTTTATTTTTAGTGGAGTGAATTTTTGAAATTTGCGCACTTATTTGCTTCTAGGAAAATTTTGTATGATTTTGGATTTTTAAATACAAGTACAAGAGCCGACGGCATATTTTGAAAGTGGATGTATAATCAAAATATGGGTATGAGGTACTTCTATCGTGATATCGATTTTTAAAATCTGGTAGGTTTTTCATTCAGCCTTTAGGTGGGGTGGAAGGTTAAAACCCACTTGGTTTCCGGCCTATGTGTTATTGTCACTAACACTTCAATCTTCTTTTTAAAGAAGGAAAATGATACTCTGTCAAGTTTCCAGAGTTTAAAGACTTTAATATTGATGATCCGATCAATAAGAGCCATGATTTTAGCTTTTCAAGCAAACCTTATCAGCCTTTTTTTTAGACTTAATTCTTGTTTTGTTTTAAATCTCCATTAAAGGGATGATAGGGTTCACATAAAATAGTTATATCTTGAGTTCTATTAATTGGACCGTCAAGATTGAGGTGCTTATGCTAAGGAAAAATGACAGTATCATATAGATTTGTTTTTTTGTTTTAAATAAATTAAAGTGGTCTTAACCGTGACAGTAAAAAAGGAAACACGCCTTCCAAAGGCTGAAAAAAAAACCTGCCAAACTTTAGTATTCGATATCGCGATAGATGTACCTTTAAACCCTCATACCCAGACTTTGCTTATACATCCACTCTCAAAATATGCAGTCAGCTTTAATACTTGTATTTTCATAAATGTGCAAATTTCAAAAATTCACTCCACTAAAAATAAAGTTTAAACAAAAAATTTGAAGAATACGGGTGATATTTTTTTTAATTATCTTTCTAAAAATATAAATAATATTTATAGAGCATAATACTGATTTTTGGTGGATTATTTCTGAAACCTCTATTTTGCAATTTTCGACTTTCAAATGTTCATATCTCGATTCGCAAATTTTTTAATTTTTTTTACTTATATGATGATTTTTTTGTATTTCAATAATAATCTACCGATCGCAAAAGAAAAAAAAAATTCTATTAATTTTTAGTTTGGAAAGTAGATTCTGGACTTCTCTTTGTTTACCCTACTGAAATTTCGAATTCCAAAAAATCACGTAGCTAATAATTTTTAAAATAAATTATCTTTATATATAGTATTTTTTTTATATCTTTAAGGCTTACTATCTAAGCTGGGGCAGATAATTGAAAAACACCAAAAATTGCTTGGCAACCCTGTGCCTTGACCACTTTTCGACAGGCACCTCATGTGAAAATTGTTTTTTAAGACACCGCCTACAAAAAGTGTATACCGCTCATCTTGTACCTTTATGAGGGTAGGTCTTCCTATGGTGGGATCCTAGACTAAAACTATTTAAGCCAACACAAACTAATTTTAAGTGAAATCCTTGAATATTTCTTTTAGAAAACTTTAAAAAAAAAAATTGTTGTATATGGCAGCTTATCGTGCGAAATGAGCTAAAACAAAGATTTAAATTTCAAATCTAGGAAATCTCATAAAAATGCTTTGTACCAAGTTGGAAACAAATTGATCCATCGATTAGGATCTAGCTCGATGTGCAGTGGGCGCATAGACTCAAAGACTAACATACGCAAAGACCGAAGGACGTCTTGACAAAATCACTTTTTAATCGTAATGTTAGATTTGAATAAAACATACAGATTTGTGTTTCATATGAAATTAATATTATGAGCCATTTCCTTCAAATGCGTTTTTTTCTCTTTTGAAAATTAAAGAAAATTGTGCCATTCGTTGATAGTATTTTTAAGGTAGGGCTTTGGTATTTAAAGGTAGGGCATTGCCCCATAATAACCTACCGTAGCTACGGCTATGTAAAGAATGCAATGCTAAAGACTACTTGAAGTCATTGAAGTCTTTTAAAAGTCTTTTATAAAGAATACATTCTTTAAGTCTTTTGATCGCAATCTTATGACTGCAGTCAATTGACTGCTTGAAGTCTTTTAACTGGATGAAGTCTTTTAACTTCTTGAAGTCTTTTTACTACTTGAATTCTTTTCACTTTTTTAATCTTTATGAAGACTTAAACTATTATTTAATTTATTTGAATATTTGTGTGCAAAAATTCTGTTTTGGAAAATGTTAAAAAAGTGCTTTTTAACATGTTCCAAAAGACTTCTTTTTTATTATTTGCAGAACTTCGTAAAACAGAATTATGAAAAACTGAATTTTGAAAAGCAGAATTATAAAAAACAGAATTTTGAAAAGCAGAATTTTTAAAGCACAATTTTGAAAACAGAATTTAAAATGCTAGTCTAAATGTCGATTTAGGATTAACGCGTGCTTCGAATTTATGCAGTGGATGCCGACATTTTTGTTGTCCATGTGATTACCTCCGACTTTTTGGACATCAAATTGTTACATAAAAGAATAAATAAGAACAAAAACATATTTACAGCTCGAAGGGACTGTTTTATGTCAACTGCATTCGCTGGTAAGCAGCGGCATTTATTTAACAAAACAAAAACACAAGCCCAAAAAGACTGGGTATGAGAAAGCAAACATATAAGAGGACGCTGTTCTTCAAAAAAATCACTCTTTAATTCAAACCAACAATTGTGTTCATCTGTCTTTCTGTACTTCAATCTTTCTCTTTAACCGCTGAAGCGATTTCTTCTTGGGTCTTAAGTTTGATAGAAGGACCATTGATTTTTTCAACTCCAAATATAACGGTTTCTTCCATAAAACTGTTAAGAAAATCTTAAATAAATACATTTGGTGACGCAACAACTCGTGGAGAACTAGAGCCTAGTGGCTTACAACTTTCAACAACTGTGTGCAGAATTACGTCGGACAGAATTAAAAAAAAAAAAATTTAAAAGCAGATTTATATTGAAAACAGAATTTTGAAAAGCAGAATTTTGAAACCAGAATTTTGACGCTGTTCTTCAAAAAAATGACTCTTTAATTCAAACCAACAATCGTGTTCATCTGTCTTTCCGTACTTCAATCTTTCTCTTAAACCGCTGAAGCGACTTCTTCTTGGGTCTTAAGTTTGATAGAAGGACCATTGATTTTTTCAACTCCAAATATAACGGTTTCTTCCATAAAACTGTTAAGAAAACCTTAAATAAATACATTTGGTGACGCAACAACTCGTGGAGAACTAGAGCCTAGTGGCTTACAACTCTCAACAACTGTGTGCAGAATTACGTCGGACAGAATTAAAAAAAAAAAAATTAAAAGCAGATTTATATTGAAGAAAACAGAATTTTGAAAAGCAGAATTTTGAAACCAGAATTTTGACGCTGTTCTTCAAAAAAATCACTCTTAAATTCAAACCAACAATTGTGTTCATCTGTCTTTCTGTACTTCAATCTTTCTCTTAGACCGCTGAAGCGATTTCTTCTTGGGTCTTAAGTTTGATAGAAGGACCATTGATTTTTTCAACTCTAAATATAACGGTTTCTTCCATAAAACTGTTAAGAAAACCTTAAATAAATACATTTGGTGACGCAACAACTCGTGGAGAACTAGAGCCTAGTGGCTTACAACTCTCAACAACTGTGTGCAGAATTACGTCGGACAGAATTAAAAAAAAAAAAAATTTTAAAGCAGATTTATATTGAAGAAAACAGAATTTTGAAAAGCAGAATTTTGAAACCAGAATTTTGACGCTGTTCTTCAAAAAAATGACTCTTTAATTCAAACCAACAATTGTGTTCATCTGTCTTTCCGTACTTCAATCTTTCTCTTAAACCGCTGAAGCGACTTCTTCTTGGGTCTTAAGTTTGATAGAAGGACCATTGATTTTTTCAACTCCAAATATAACGGTTTCTTCCATAAAACGTTAAGAAAACCTTAAATAAATATATTTGGTGACGCAACAGCTCGTGGAGAACTAGAGCCTAGTGGCTTACAACTCTCAACAACTGTGTGCAGAATTACGTCGGACAGAATTAAAAAAAAAAAAATTTAAAAGCAGATTTATATTGAAGAAAACAGAATTTTGAAAAGCAGAATTTTGAAACCAGAATTTTGACGCTGTTCTTCAAAAAAATCACTCTTAAATTCAAACCAACAATTGTGTTCATCTGTCTTTCTGTACTTCAATCTTTCTCTTAGACCGCTGAAGCGATTTCTTCTTGGGTCTTAAGTTTGATAGAAGGACCATTGATTTTTTCAACTCTAAATATAACGGTTTCTTCCATAAAACTTTTAAGAAAACCTTAAATAAATATATTTGGTGACGCAACAACTCGTGGAGAACTAGAGCCTAGTGGCTTACAACTCTCAACAACTGTGTGCAGAATTACGTCGGACAGAATTAAAAAAAAAAAAAAATTTAAAAGCAGATTTATATTGAAGAAAACAGAATTTTGAAAAGCAGAATTTTGAAACCAGAATTTTGACGCTATTCTTCAAAAAAATCACTCTTTAATTCAAACCAACAATTGTGTTCATCTGTCTTTCTGTACTTCAATCTTTCTCTTAAACCGCTGAAGCGACTTCTTCTTGGGTCTTAAGTTTGATAGAAGGACCATTGATTTTTTCAACTCTAAATATAACGGTTTCTTCCATAAAACTGTTAAGAAAACCTTAAATAAATATATTTGGTGACGCAACAACTCGTGGAGAACTAGAGCCTAGTGGCTTACAACTCTCAACAACTGTGTGCAGAATAACGTCGGACAGAATTAAAAAAAAAAAAAAAAATTTAAAAGCAGATTTATATTGAAGAAAACAGAATTTTGAAAAGCAGAATTTTGAAACCAGAATTTTGACGCTGTTCTTCAAAAAAATCACTCTTAAATTCAAACCAACAATTGTGTTCATCTGTCTTTCTGTACTTCAATCTTTCTCTTAGACCGCTGAAGCGATTTCTTCTTGGGTCTTAAGTTTGATAGAAGGACCATTGATTTTTTCAACTCCAAATATAACGGTTTCTTCCATAAAACTGTTAAGAAAATCTTAAATAAATACATTTGGTGACGCAACAACTCGTGGAAAACTAGACCCTAGTGGCTTACAACTCTCAACAACTGTGTGCAGAATTTCGTCGGACAGAATTAAAAAAACAAAATTTGAAAAGCAGATTTATATTGAAGAAAACAGAATTTTGAAACCAGAATTTTGACCTGTTCCCGCAAATCATGTATGCATATTTTAATTTTGAGTCAATATACAGATGAGTAGATGAGAACCAAAACTCGTCATATCCACTTTTATAAAAAAAAAATTTTTAATTTTGATGCAGATTTGTTAGGATGGGCATATTGAAGAGTTTTTAAGGAAAACTTGACAGCCTTATCCCTCCAATCCCCTTTAATATTGATTTCAAAAATCGTAATTGTCTCCAAAACTCTCCATATCCCCAGTGCGATTTGCATCAGAACTTTCCATATCCATTGCTTGCAGTAGGTTTGGTTTCAAAACTCTTCTTATCCATCATAGGCAATTGATTATGTCATTTAAGATGGAACTAAAACGTTCATTGGTTTTTATTGTAAGAATCTTTGAATGGGTCATTGAAGATTGGAAACTAGTGTAGTACTATTATATTAGAGGGTGCAATTGAGAGAGGGGAGGGGGGGGGGGTGGAGTGGAAACTGGCCATATCCAATCATTTGCAGCAAAACTCTTCATATCCAAAATAAATTGTTAAATATCTTTTAAACGGATCTTTTAATATATGTTTGCTCTTAACTATACCGTTAAGATTTAAAAATCTTTTATTATGCAAACTAAAATCTTTTCTAGCTACTATCATTTAGCCTTATTAAGTTTCTTTCTATTTGCATAAAATGAAAATTTTGGATATAACGAAAATTGGATAATAATTAAATTTAAAAAAAAATATTAACCCAATTTTGAAATATTGAATTTTCAAAAAAAAAAACATCTGTACTTTTTTTGTGGAAAAAAAATTTTTGCAAATTTTAATCATCATCAAGTCCTGTAACCCCGATTGGGGCATAGGGTGCCAACAAATCGTTTCCATCCTTCACGGTCTGCAGCTAGATATTTTATTGCATAACATTATTTATACTTTAAAAATTTGAAATTCACTTTAAAAATCCAAAAAATATTTATTTGGAAATTTCAGTTCAAAATACTTTTTAAAGTTTTTCTTTTGAATTTTTGATTAAAATCAGTCACTAAAAAACCAAAAATCATTGTTGTTGAGCTATTTTTGAGAAAATAAGATTTGGTAAAACTGCTAAAAAAATAAAATGCACGGGTCGCACGTACTTGCTCTTATGTTCAAGACACTGTGAGTTTAAGAAAATTGTATATACAAACATGGAAATTATGAGAGCAAAATGTAGAGAAGCATGAAATACGACATTTAAATTAGCTTAAACAACTCTTTTGACAGAGGTGAAAAAAAAGTATGCCATCTTAATTCATGACGGAATATGATTGTATGGGAAAAAAAAATTTAAAATCGTTGGAGCGGTTTTTTTTTAAATTAATTTTTATATATAAAATTCTTAAAACATTTTTAAGAACAAATTTTGGTATGCAGATTTAAACTATATATTTATGTGTATATAAAAACAAAATTTGAAAAAAAATTGTCAACCCGTTTTTGAGATATCGAATTTTCAAAAAAAAAGTTTGAAACTTTTTTTAAAAATCCAAAAACTTTTTTTTTGAAAATTTTGATATGCAATATTATTTAATCTTATTTGAAATTTGTATATAAAAAAATTCATTTAAATCCTTAAGCTGATAACGAGAAAACTCAAAATAAAAACATACGTTCTATGACAGGTACTACTAATAGTTGCTATGTGTAAAATTTTATAATTTTTGATGGTAGATCGTACTAATTTTAGTATATACAAAAAGTTTAATCAAAATCGTAGGAGTCGTTTTAAAGCAAAAAAATATTTTCCTTTGCGGTTTTTTTCACTTTTGTATGGAAGGTACCGTAATTTTTTCATAAATGTAAATTTTTTTCTAAAAATATTTTAGAGAGTACTAAAAACGTCTTAAATATCGAGTTTCAAACAAATCTACGATGCCGTTTTCGAAATATTTGATTTTCCAAAAAAAATGTTGAAATATTTTTTAAAAATCCAAAAAATATTTTTTCAAAAATGTTAGTACACAAAACTATTAACATTTTTTGGAAGCTTCTGTATAAAAAAAATAATTGAAATCGGTCATACCATTTTGAAGAAAATCAAAAATTAAAAAATGGCTCCTTGGGAGGTACCATTAATAACCATTTTTGAAAAATGGTTTTCCACCCAAAGAAAGCCTTTACTAAAATAAATTTATTGAATTTTTTTTAAGAAAAGTTGTCGAGCCGTTTTTGAAAAAAATACGATTATGTAAATTTGCCAAAAAAAAATGCATGACAGGTACCGTTATTTTTGGTTCTAAGAAAAAAATGAAAAAAATGTGTCGGCAGAATCACCAAAAACCAATAAGTACCAGGTTTGAAGAAAATCGATCGAGCCGTTTAAGCTGTAGACGAACAGACAGACAGACAGACAGACAGAATTGTGCCACCCACTTTTTTGGTGTTCTCTATCATCGTAATATCATGTTTTATTGTTATCTCAAAATTTTTTTTTCCACGAATCCAAAACTTGCCTTATAGTCAGTGGCGGATCCAGGGGGGAGGTCATGGGGGTCATGACCCTCCCCAGAGCTCCAGAGAAAAGAAGAAACACGAGCAATCTTAAGTTGTTATTCAACACATTAGAAGACAGAGATAAACTTTTTGGGTAATTCTATATGTTTTTGTAAACTATACGAAAACCATGGCCTATTAATGGTTAGCTTGTATTTTCTTTAGCAAATTCTTACTTCGTAATGATAATGGTCAGGAAATAAATATTGGTAGCCCTGGACGCACTCCCTCTTAGATAATATATGTATATAGGGTGTCCTCCAGTCATGGTTTTCATATGCGGTGGTTATAGTCTAAGAGCCAGTGGTCGGCAGGCTTACGGTATTTCTGTACGATAAGTGGAGCCATTCTATTAGACTTCCTGAGCATGGAATGGGGCTTCTACCGGGATAGCAAAAATCAAAAAAATCGACTTCGAAACGTGATAGAGGTATGTCCACTTGTCCACCCATTTAATATGTTAGACTTTATTATAGTTGTTTCTACTCAAAAATAGTAAAGGGGCGATTCCATTATCGCGGGTGCAACATTTAGACTCACTTTGAGTATATTTATAGTAAAATGCAAACTTATTTTAATGAAATTATTGCTTGATGGGTATCATTTTGACCTATTCATTTTGGGATCATTTATATAATTTAAATGAAATAAATAGATTTTCGGAAAAAAGGTTTCAAAGTGCGATCGCGGGTGCAACGAATTTGGCCCACCTTTCTAGATCATAGTACGAAAAACCCAAAAGTCTGTTAATTGAGAAACATTTATTATATTCTTCTAACATTTTATTGAATGACGTATAACCAAACAACTAAAGAAATAAAAATAAAGTTAGAAAACTAAATTAAACAACGAATTTTTCGATCTTAAAGCAATCGCGGGTGCAACATCAAATTATCGCGGGTGCAACGCGTCTAACTTTAATGAATATTTATAGAAAAAAAAATGATAAAACGGAACTGGATTAGAGATTAAGTGACAAATAATGCTAGTTAGAACACTTTTCTATTAATTATTACCAAGTTTTTATCAAATATGTCAATATTTTTCGAAAATACTGGGAATATATTATTGCCATCAATGATTTTTTTCTGGTGCTTGCAATTTTACGATCGTCTTCAATTGGCATCATAAATTGTGATCTTACAACTCCTTCTTCAACCATATCGTTTAGACACAACCCTACGTAACATTGAAGTGTTATTTTTCTGCCGAACTTGCAGGGTACTGTAAGAGAACATAGATACAAACCCGCGCAAATATCTTTTGGCAAGACTATTGCAGTGAAAATAGAACAGGTTTCAAGGCATGCCTCTGCTGGTAATATAAAAAGTTCTAGAGAGGTTGATGGAGATTAATCTTCTGAATCACTAAAAACATCCGAATAGCGCAGTTTTTGTTTTTTTAATGAGGAGGGATTGGAATTGGACTGGGATTGATATGAAGAAGGAGCAGATATACTTATAGCAGAAAACAGAATTTTTTTGTGCAATGATCGTATAAGTGGCTTTAAATCATCATCTTCCATAAAACTATCTGTTTCGATGATGGTAGATTTCAAAATATCTGTGCTCTTGAAACGAGGCAGTAAGGTTCGTGTAACAGCTATGTTGGTTCCGTCTTGTGATTAAAAAAAAAAATTTGATTGAAAACCCGGTATGTTTTTCAATCGTTCCCATTTATCAACCAACACGTCTTTCCCTTCTTCAATTTACTGTTCAGAAAAAAGTATCAATTAGATGTTTTTTGATAGATTTCGTGCCAGGTTGTGAAATTCATTGTTTCACTGCCATTAAACTTATATTTTTATAAAAAAGAACAAAATATTATATTAATATGTTAAAAAAAAATCAACCTTGAACAACAAAAATTTTAATTCAAGGCATATTTTAAAATAAAATATAATACATCTCTCAATAATGGTAGTTGTCAGTAAATTGCACCCGCGATTCTAATTTCACGATCGCGGGTGCAACCAATTTGAATCAATGTTTTTTCAAAGTTCAATTTACAATTTACTCCTGATACAAATGATTTAATTTTGTTTTTGTTTTTTTCTTACTTTCACAAAGTTTCAAAACGAAAGCACCTTATTTTTGTGAAAAAAAACAAACTTTTATATCTTTTTTATCGCGGGTGCAACAATCTTACAATGTCTTCTTGCGATAAATAATACTTAAAAAAGTAATAACAAATATTTCAATATTTTTGGACAAACGAATAAATAACATTTGTGACCACAAGTCTTACAAGTGAATCATTACCTCAAACTGTCGGTACTATCTAATTCGTGGTTTTTTGAACAGTCATGATAATTGCAGTTTGCACCGAGCTTTCGTATGATAGTTTTGCGAAGCGTAAAAAATTTGTTTCTTTAAATTTGGTGAACAATAATTTTTTTGTTGATAAATAGAGTCCTTCTACTATGCATTGTTATCAAAAAAAGTAAAAAATATTGTATTTTGAAAATTAATGGCGAAAATCGTCTCCAGCGGAATCGCCCAAAGGGTGTAGTACATCTTGGAGTTATACCTTCAGGTCTCTTATATTTTGATAAAAATAGTAAATATAACCAAAACAAATAATTTTCAGACACCTTTTGCGGTACCTGGATTTTTAACGGAATTTTGAAATATCTACAAAGAAATAAGGAAAAATCTCCATTCACGTTTCACTGTTTCTTTTCAAATCAAATTAAAAGTGTTTATTGTTAATTTTTATATTAAAAAAAAAAACATTAGCAGACAAATGGTGAAGTTCCTAGTTTTTTAAATACAGTGGCTTTTCTATGGACATTTTTTAAAAATTCCGTTACAAATCTGGGTACTGCACCAAGTATCAGCACTTTACTTTTTTTAATAAATTTAAATTAAGTATTAACATATCAAAGAGACAGACATATTCCTTCAGTGAAAACTGTGGTTTTTTAAACTTTGAAATACAGTAGAACTTATATGGAGATTTTTAAAGCCTATTTTTCAAAATTCAGTTATAAGCAAAGACAGCTTGTTATGTGCTGAAGCAATATGTCTACCTCTCTAGAAAACAAGCAGACCTGGATCTATAATAGAATTTAAAAAAAAAGGCTTTGAAAACTCCATACAAGCTACGATGTATTTCAAAAGAAACAAAGAAGTTTTAACAAAAGCCATATGTATGTCTACCTCTCTGTTATGTGAATCCGAATGCTCTATTTTGTAAGAACCAAACTATAGCAGACATCTGTTGCAGTACTTGGATTTATAGCGGAATTTTGAAAAAGGGCTTTAAAAAACTCCATACAAGCTCTCCTGTATTTTAAAAGCAAAAAGAAAAATAGTTTTAACTGAGTCAGTATGTCTGCCTCTTTTATATGTTAATTCATACTCTGTCTTATTAGAAAAAATTATAACAAACTCCTGGTACAGTACCTGGATTTATAATAGAATTTTGAAAAAATATTTTTGAAGAAATTCCATACAAATTCCGAAAAAAAAATAGTTTTAACTATAGCTTAATATGTCATCAGCGAATCCAGATACTCTATTTTATTTTAAAAAATTATAGCAGATACCTGGATTTATAACGGAATGTTGTAAAAACGCATTGAGAAACTCCATACAAATTTAGTTGTATTTAGTAAAAAAAATTTGTGCAGATATTTTTAAAAAAACTTTTTAAAAAATTTGCATGTAAGAAAATACCCTCCTCTTTGAATTGACAACAGTTTTTTTTCAGCATGGATTCCACCCCATATTTGCAATTATTTCTAGCTTTTCGTTTCAAATTGACACTTGAATTACTCCTTTTTTTAGTTACTGTCAACTATTTTTTTAGATTGCAAATTTTGCTTCCAATCTCATAAGTTCGTTATACTCTCATAATTGTCTGAAAAGTATGATATGGAGCTAAATCTTGTTGATAAATAAGTTTTCCAGCAGCCAAAAATTTGTGCACTATTACACTAAGCAGGAGTCCGATGTAGTCTTAGGGCCTGGTTTTCTAATCGCCAGTTTTGTAGAAAATTCAAGGCTATATATTTCAAGAGGTTTCAGTTCAAATTAGGTATGATGTTTCAATCTCATGACCCCCCCAAGCTGAATTCCTGGATCCGCGCCTGCTTATAGTACCTATAATCGCAAGTAAAAATTGGTTGGGGTCAAAATTTCTGCCCGAGAAAAAATTCGGTTTTCACAATTCTGCTCAAAATTCTGTTTTTCATAATTCTGCTTTTCAAATTTCTGCTTTTCAAAATTCTGTTTTTGATAATTCCTTTTTTTCCAAACGACTTTTTTCCATTTTTGCAGAATTTCATAAAACAGAATTATGAACTGCGAGTTGTAACAGAATTTTAATGTACCATAGCATACCGGAATGAATTAAAATAAAAACAACAAATTAAAAATAAAAACAAAAAATCTTCCAGCTTAATGATTAGGAATTCTAATCTTGTTGGATATAGTTTACAGTGGATTTTCGTTGAAAAATTCATGTAAGTTGAACTGAACTTAACACAAATTGCGTATGATGACAAAGCCCTCACTATGTCACTGATGGGTTCAAGTGAGTAAGCCGAACGAAACGCCAATTTGTAGGACTAAAGGCCATAAAAAGCTATTTTGAATCAATAATTCAACAAGTCCAATCCTTAATGCTAAGTCTTCTACTTGGCTGATTTATTTCAGTAGTATAGAATTTGTATTATAAAACCTTCTTATATAAAAATAAAAACATTTTTGCAGCTCGAAGAGGCTTGCATATTTTGTCAGCTTAGACGTTTAGAGTGAAAAGTGACAAAATTAACATTTGTTTTTATAGTTATAGATGGTTATTAGATTCAAAATTCTTTAAAATCTTTACAATTTCACTGAATTTTAGTAATAACGAGAATAAATTCAAAATTCTGAACACTTTTGGGTGAGAATTTTTTTTAAGATAAAAGGAGTTAAGTATGTCAACTGCACATGCTGATGGTAAGCGTCAATATTCACTTAAGCTAAATATTATATTATGACCTTTCCTAAAAAAAATTTTTTAAAAACCCACAAAAACTATGAGAAATCAACAACTCTGAATGGCCGAACAACTATAAATAAAACATTATCTGTAAGATTTTCGTAACACAAAACTTATCTGTACTTCGATCTTACTTAAGCCTTTGAATAGAAACCTTTACGCTTTCAACTTTTTAAGGTTTGTCTAGAAGGAACATTTATGTTTTTAGCTGCAAAATTAACGGTATATTTCATAAAACTGTTGTATAAGAAACAATTATTCGGCTTAAAAATTACTGGGTTAATTTTGTTCATGAATGCCTGTGTCCAAAATAAAAAAAATGAATTGACAGAATTTTCTTTTTCTCAAAACAACTTGGCAGAATTTTTAAAAGCAGACAGAATAAAATAAGCAAAGAAATAAACCAGTCATTAGCCATTGCTCATTGCCCATTGACCATTATCAATCAAATTTAGTTAGCAATATTTGGCCAGGATTGTTTATTACCTGCACAAATAATACTGGTTAAAATAGGAATAGAATGTTACATATTATAAAAAGATTAATTGTAAGTCTCCATAATATTTTTGAAATATGTATGCAGCTATCCGAAGTCAATATGAATTTATAAATGCAACAACAACAATGACGGATACGAAATCCAAATTAAAATTTAAAGAAAAAAGAAAACATGCCACTTCACAGGAGGTTGGTTGCCCCTTCCAATTAGTGTTTCAATGCTTCTTACTTCCATCTTAGATACATATAATGAAAAACAACCAAATAAGTCCTATCATAAGAAACAAGTCAGCTAACGCTATAAGCCAATTGGGAGATGCGTTCATCGTTAGGCGGCTCTAGAAAATCATACGCCAGTGTTTCCGTTTTGCAAAACAAAGTTACAATTTTTTGATTCTGTTATCTAATTATATTTTGATAAATATTTATTTTACCAAAATAAAAGTGTTAGAAAATTCAAACAGAAATAAACTCCAAGAGAATTAATTTCTGACTAAATTCTAAATTCCGCCTCGTAGGTCAGAATGGGGCTGAAAATCCTGGTTTTTCCATTTTGAGTAGCGACCTCAGGAATCGGGGACATCTAAAATCAGTTTTGCATTTTCCACAAATATCTTTGCCTACATCAGCAGACTACGAACAGCATCATACTTTCGATGAAAATGTCTGAATTTTTACACAAAATGATTCATTTCCATTAGGTTGGGCACGTTAATTCCAAAATCCAAGAGTAATAGTGTAATAGCCTCTTAATCCACAATGAGTGACAGTTTGATGCGGTTTTTGGATTGGAAGTGCCAGAACATATTTTTTGAAACAATTCCAGTCCACTATATTTTCTAATTTGTTGGCTTTGCTAATTTTTCAAGCAAATTCAATCCTTTAAAAAAATCTACGGTAACACTATATTAACAACTTCAACGTCATGCGGGTCTTCTTAATCATATCTAGAATCGTAGTTACGTAGTTATATATTTATGTATAACCATCGAAGGTAAGGTATATGGCATAGCATTATCACCTTCATTAGCTTAATCATTGCGGTGATGAAAATAATTATTTCTGAAGACGACACGTTCGTTACAATGTTGAAATTTTTTTTCCACCTGAACAACCAACACGGAATAGGTTAGGTATCGTATAAGTATCTTCATCTTCATAATATAAGAACCCGTCCCGCAGATATTGCTACTTTTGGTATGAATCACTGCGTAAAATTGTTTATTTATCAAAATGTTATTTCCTTCTTGTTTGATGGACTTTAAAGGTATACAAGTTGAAAAGTAGTTAGAAGAGCTACATAGTAGCTGAAAGGCATGAGAGAGGCTTGATAGAGCAGATGTTCGTTCGGTCTTAAGGAAGTTTAAACAATACTGGAACTGATGAGATTCGTTGGAAATATAGGAGAATAATGGAGGTGAAGTTAATGCCAAGTGAACTCGCTTAAACACTGCTGATGCTCATGGGATGATGTATAAAGTCAAGGACGTTGAAGGCCGCTGTTTTAAGAACATAGACAATATATTACATACCATGGCGCGCGAGAACTACATGTGCGCAGTTAAGGTGTAGATGCGAATGACGTAATTATAATAGCTAGAATTTTATAATCCCCATCAGGTGTGATTAGAAGATATAATATTTAGTTGTGAATTCACATTTATTGTATACCTGATGCTCTAACATCAATACTAAATTATAAATTAAAATGACAAGTAGTAGACAAGTCAATAACCAGAAGCGAACAGAAGCAACTTAATGTTAATTTAACAAGCATTAAAGTGCATTATAAATTATGTACATATTTATGTACTTATTTTGATTTTTTAATCAGTTAAAATTTCCATCAGATAATCTAATAATTATATTTCTTAGGTTTGTACAATGCATATATTTATAAACCTATACTGGGAATTTATGATTTTAAGGAAGCTACATATTATTATAATTTTAAAGAGAATTTCATTTTATAAATATCTAAATATCTAATCTAACTCTATTCTCTACGAAGGTAGTCAATAAATTGTAAAACTTTGGAATGCAAATGATGATAATAGAGTATTTATCATAGTTGAATATTACACCATCTTTTTATTAATGTCACACGACACAGCTAGATCACTTTTCTCGTCCATCGACGATAAAAGCTTAAAGTTTGATGTCGATGAGAAGAGGAAGAGTTTTGACTTGAAATTCGTGGATCCTTTTTCGGAATTTACTTCAGGTTTTGGTTTATTGGTGATATGCCGGACTGAAAGCTACATTGGTACTTTTGCTAACTTAAATGTTGCTCAAACAGTAAGTAGCATATACGATCTTTGATCTTACATTTGACATTTAGCAGGGATATGTTTCATTTGTTCTTAGGCACAGGACAAAGGATTACGTATTTATTAATGGGGTGTATCGTTCGTCGGCTTAGAGTAAGAAATAGCTAACTCCTCTTTTGCATTTTTTACCAAAAAAAAAATACTCAAAAACAAGTGTCTTTATGTTAATAAATCCAAAAATACGTAAAGTATTTGCGTACCTTCACTTGTTAGTACTAAACTTAAATCTATATATATATATATACATATATAAATAGGCTTAAATAAATTTTGTGGTACCATTTTCTCAAAAAGTATTGGACCGATTTGGATAAATTTTATGTGGTTGGAAAGCTTTAGCCGCGGAGGGTGTGCGAATCACAAAATTAAACTCTGCGGGTCCATTTCAGCTAGGTACCATTTTATACTGCCGCTCACTGTACACATTCAAAAAATTAAATTTAAAAATCATTTTTTGCTTCAATTTTCAAATATTTAAAGCTAGCTTTCATTTTTTGATTGGTGTCGAATTTCGACACGAGGTGGGGATGAGACTAGTTAAATTAAATAGAGCTGTTTTTTGTGTTATTGAAGTGATCACACTCTAAGCCGACGATATGGTGTATTATACCTACGGTGACCAACCGTTCATTATAATAATGAACTGTTCTGTATTTGAAGATGTTGTTCATTATTAATTATTTTGCCCACGAAAACATATAAATGTTCTGTATTTTATTAGTTGTTCATTATTTGTTCTGTATTTCTTTAATTTTGTTCAAAAACAATAAAGCACACATTGGGAACGTAAAAATTTAATGAAAGAAACTGATGATGCTAACGTGCCCTTAGTAAGTGAACGAAGAAATAATAAATCTAGTACAAATTAATTTTTCTTTGCCGCCCTCTATCGCTTTTGGCATCATCTGTCATGTTCAAGTCAAAAACTATTAATTTCATGAACACATCAGCTGTCTGTGAATTGTGTGTTGTCTGCGTCTGCGCTGAAGGACGGTGTTCATACCAGCTTCACGTGAGGTGACTCATTTTGACTTCTCTCTTTTGTATCTCATTCTTATTTATTGAAAAGATAGAGATGGAGAGGTGAGGCAGAAATTTTCAAAAAATTTAAAAACTTCTGCCTCACCTCGCCATCTCTTTCCTTCCAATAGATAGGAATGAGATAAAAAAGAGAGACGTCAAAATGAGTCGCCGCACGTGAAGCTGGTATGAACACCGTCAAGAATTGAGATTTGTAAGTTTTATTTAAAATTATTTTAAAAAAGCAATTCAATATTGAAAATTATTTTAGCTTACCTCTGATGCCACTCAGGAGGAAGTGTGTATTCAATAAAGAATTGAAAAACCAGTACAAATTCTTGTGTTAAGTTTTTTAGTTTTTTTTTATTTCTAAGTTTGTATGTAAAGCCTATAATACGATGCTGATGCGAAACGAAATTTTTAGTTGTTCTCCAACAAGACAACGAAATGCTTACGAAAACGAAGCGGAAAAATATTCATTGACAGTTGCACAAATTCAAAAAATTAAAACAAATGCAAATGCAAACAAAATTACAAGCAGCCATGCCGTAACGAAAGGAACAACAAAAACAAAAAACAAACTCGAAAAAATACAAATTTAATTTTTTCGCACACAATTATGTTCTGGGTAATTAATTGTGTGTGAAAAAAGAGTTTAGACTTCTCCGAATAATCTGCTACAACTATCAACTTCGCTCATTGAACAGCGTACTCAAGATGAAGAACGAAAAGTAGAACTAAATTTAAAGATAGATAGATAGATAGATTAGATAGATAGATAGATATATTTTCAGTTTCAAAGAAAATTACAGGTTTAAAAATTTTTATAAGTCATTGCACAGCACAGAGATATGATAACATTTTGTATCTTACTACTGAAAATCAATACTATTTTGATGATTGTTAGCAAACTTAATTTATAGTTTATGATTTCGTTGTCATTTTTGTATGGGATTTTTCATTTCGCATCAGCAGCGTACTAAGCTTAAAGCAAAGACTGAATTGATTAGAGCTTTATTATATGTTTATTCCATTTTAAGTTGAACCATTTTTTCTCAGAGGATATATTTATTATAAAATGGAATAAATGATTGAAGATTGAGTTGAATTTTGTTTTTTTTCTTTTGTTCATTATTCAGCTTTCTTAAATATGGTCACCGTAATTATGCCATATTTCACACAGACTTGGTCGATGATTTGATGCACTAACTAGCCTTATCAAAACATCCCTTCCATATTTGAAGAGCTCTGCTGGCAAATCATGGACTTACATATTTAACATATTTTGAAGAAAATTCAATTTTCTACAAGTTTGCTTTTCAATTTTTTTTCCTAAGATCAAAAATGCGTGAGTTATAAGCAAAAATCAAAATGAACATAAAAAAACAAAATGGCGGCCAAATGACTCTAGATACAGTTGTGAAAAATGTGGTTTTAGACTCGTGAACCAATACCTTATCGAATAGTAAAGTCAAGCCTGACCTCGGATCTAGTTCCCAGTGCTCCATATAATGAAATCTAACTTGACCGTGACTAGGTCTTTTTCAAGGTGGTTTCTCTTCTTGTCCTATCGTTTATCACTCAATCTAATGATTCGTATTTAACAGCTACCGGAAATGCCGTATGTGCTCCAGTCTTAAGGCCAACAGTCAGTGAGTCTGGACCTTTGGCACCTCCTTCAAAGGAGAAACCATCTTCTTTTTTTAACGAAAATAAATAGTAGTAGACTGACGCTGCATCTTCGTAAAATTGAATTGCCTCGTGTCGTCGTCGTTGATAGTAAAGGTAGAACTATAATAGTCGGAAGGGCACTAAAGCTAATGTCAAAAACCAACGAAAAGTAGCTTTCCGTACCGAAAAAAGGGGAACACACCCATAATGTAATTATCATCTATCTCTTTTTGGCACTCCTATTTCACCAAATGTCAGCGCTCCGGAGCGCACCTCACTTCCGTAACCAAAGTTGAACGAAACTTGACGAAACCTTCCACTCCGCAATTATAGCCGCGTCAATATGCTTTCCGTGTATTCGCTTGTTTTCTTCCGACCACTTAAGTGCCCCTCCGAGCATTATAGTTCTAGCTTAATAATTCCTTCCTTCAGTAGTGCTGTCACATCGAGGTGTCATGGTTCGGTGTGTCTCTCTTCACTTGTGATGGTTCTTACGAGAGGGTTCGGATGATTGCTTATAGTAGGGGAGCCCACTAATGGATTTTGGGATTTACTCCAGCGCGTCAGATAAGTCTCGAGCGCAGTTGAATTTTTTTTAATCTGAAGTAAATATTTCTAGGATAACGGGAAAAGTATAATTTGCCGTTTTTCTCACTCCGTTTAGGAGGTAGAGGCGATTTTTGAAAAAACGACTTAAATGGAAAAACAAATATTAAAAAACAACAAAAACTTTAAATATAAAACAATAACTGTCTTAAAAGCCAGAAATCTGTTATTTAATCCTACATTTGGGGAGAGCACGATAACTCAGGCGCCAAGAAATTATAACGGCTTTTTGTAGAACAGTTTAATACAAGCATTTTTTACTATAAGAGGGGGGGTCTATCTCACCCCGTTTGGGCGGGAGGGGCAATTTCATAAAAACAGTACCAAAAATGTAAAAAAAATATTAAAAAATAACGGTAATACTAACAACAAAGTATTATACCTTTATTTAAAGCCAATACTCTGTTCTACTAGCCAATTTTTGAATCAAGTGAAATCTATGCATGGTTTTTGAAAAAATGAATTTTAAACTCAAAATTTGCGATAAAAAAGCATAAAAAATAGGTTTAAAGTGTAATTTCTCAAAACTGTAAAATTATATATAATTTTTTTTTTCTGAAATTCGTTCCAATTAATTCTTAACCAAAAACTGAAAACTAGATGATTCTATGTCTTCTAGTTTTTGAGAAAATTGAAAATTATTAAAACTACTACCGTACAAAACTACAATGTTTGCTCGTTTATTTTTTATGATCTAAGTGGGTATGCATACTTTGAACATTACAACTGCTTTGTATATGTTTCCTTAATCCAGATTCCTTAAATGCAAAAGAAACTTTGCATATACCCAACCTCGCACCTACCCCAATGTGCCCAAGCAGGGGGGTTGCATACATACCTCACTGTTTATA
The DNA here is from genome assembly GCA_963921185.1 of Dasysyrphus tricinctus. Classification (NCBI taxonomy): domain Eukaryota; kingdom Metazoa; phylum Arthropoda; class Insecta; order Diptera; family Syrphidae; genus Dasysyrphus; species Dasysyrphus tricinctus. The sequence goes on along the minus strand of OY992530.1, from coordinate 153,025,728 downwards.
CGCCAGCCGTAATACGTAAGCAAGCAAAAAACAAACATCCCATACAAAAGTAGTTATAGTAATTATCGATTTTTTCAAAAACTAGAAGACATAGAATCATCTTGCTTTCAGTTTTTGATTAAGAATTGATTAAAGCAACGAATTTCAGAAAAAAATGATACATAATTTTACTGTTTTGAGAAATTACACTATAAACCATTTTTTTATGATTTTACCCGGAAATTTTGAGTTTAAAATTCATTTTTTCAAAAACCATGCATAGATTTCACTTGATTCAAAAACTGGCTAATAGAACAGTATTGGCTTTAAATTAAGGTATAATACTTTGTTGTAAGTTTTACCGTTATTTTTTAATATTTTTTTTACATTTTTGGTACTGTTTTTATGAAATTGCCCCTCCCGCCCAAACGGTGTGAGATAGACCCTCCTCCCATAGTATAAAGTGCTTGTATTAAACTGTTCTACAAAAACCCGTTATTATTTCTTGGCGCTTGAGTTATCGTACTCAAGCCCTTCATTTAAATTGAACTTTTTGTGTCAATATTTGCATTTAAGCTCAAAATTTTGATAAAAAAACGCAAACAAAAAATGTTTGGATAAATTTTTCTCAAAATTTTGAAATGAAAATCTAAATTTTCTTTTTGTGGTCAATGCTCATATTAATTCTGAATCGAACACAAGAAACCGGAATCTTTTATGTCTTGTAGTTTTTAAGAAAATTGAAGATTACTGATACTAATTTTTCATGAGATATTATTATAATTATTATTATATCATTATGTAGCTGTTCCCATTAATAGCTATTGACATTGGAAACAGAAAATACATTCAAAGCTCTTTAAATGCAAACGAAATTTGGCAAATACCGAACCTCGCATACACCCCAAAATCCTATAATGAGCCCAAGCAGGGCGGTTGCTACATATCTCACTTTTGAAACCCAGCCGTAATGCTGGTAAATTTCAAATATGTCAAAAAAAGAGTATCAGTAACTTGCAATTTTCTCAAAAAGTAGAAGACATAAAAGCTTCCGGTTTGTTGTGTCCGATTTAAAATTTATATGAGCATTGACCACAAAAAGAAAATTTTGTTTGTTATTTCACAATTTTGAGAAAAATTTATCCAAACATTTTTTGTTTGCGTTTTTTTTTATCAAAATTTTGAGTTTAAGGGCAAATATTTTGAAAACTATTGACACAAATAGTTCAATTTAAATGTAGGATTAAAAAACAGATTTCTGGCTTTTAAAACAGTTATTTCTTTGCATTTTTAGTATTGTCGTTGGTTTTTAATATTTATTTTGCCATTTCCATTTTCGAAAATCACCTCTACCTCCTAAACGGGTTACCATAGACTCCCCTCCCATAGGAAAAAAATGCTTGTACATATTTGACCCTTCTACAAAAGTCCATTTTCAATGTTTGGCGCCCAAGTTATTATACTCTCCCCAGTGATAAAAAAAAATCCTGAATAAAAATGTTTCTTCTTTTCAAATCGTCAGAAATTAATAAAACCCCTCCAGATAATATTGTCAGATTAAGGTTCAGCACATGTAGGACAAAATGGCGATTTTTTTTGCATTTCCAAGAAGCTGCTGCTAGCTTCCGTCACATCCGAATCGTCGGCCTTTTTAATGTGAGCATGAGCATCTTGGGGGTCACTTAACATCCCCTCTTAAAATCTGACGCGCTCGAGTAGATCCATTTGTTTTCCAATTTCTACCCTCCCTTACAGCTACCCCCACCACGCAAACCGGCACATTAACATACTACCGTTATTAGAAAGACGCGGGCCATATACAGATACACTATCAATATCTGACGCGCTCGAATATGTCCATGTGACTGTTTTTTTTTTTTTTTTTTTGAACGCCTGTAGACGCTGCCCCCACCGATGAACCGGTATACTTTACTTACATTTTTTTTCTCTCTATCATCAAATCTTCAAAATTTAATAGGTCTCCACGAACGCTCGAGTAAATCCATGTTTAGCATCGTGGGCTACCCTACTATTAGATGGCTCGTCAGTATTTTTGCAGCACTGATCAATGGGTGTTATTCCGGATGCCTCGTAGGGTCGCTTGTTGTTAAAATGTTCTTTCCGCCATTGATTGGTCAAAGTGGAGTCCCGTGCAAGCTTTGGAAATGGTAAACCAGTCAGGAAAGCAATATGTAATGTAATGATCCGTCTGAGAAGTTGGTTATTATGAAGCAACTTCGTCCTTTGGCTGAGCTCATTACTTTTCTGCTTTAGTGGATGCGGTGGAAAGCGAAATTTTGCTGTCTTCAGAGTAGATTTTACATGCGGATTGAAGCGTAACCTCTCCTGAAATAGATTTGGCGTATGTTAGTGAATCGTCCGCATATAGCACATTCATAGCATTGTTGGGTTGAGGTTAGTCTGATGGGAAGACGGTCCCAGCTTTGATCCTTGATCAACTCCTGCTGTGATTTTTTTGGTTATTGATTGGCTGTTTTCAATCTGACCGATCTGGAATTGAGAAAACTGAAAATTATTTTTATTAGTGTACCTGGAAAGTTAAAAGTGGTAAGCTTAATGAATTAGCTCCTCTATCCAGATGCTGTTGAATGTTTTCTCTATATCCAGTAAGCATCCAGCAACAACCTGACAGTTATTGAGGATGTTTACAACGTCGTTATGGAATCGCAAGAGCGGATATAAAGTAGAGTAGAGTGCTTCTCCCGAAATTCATACTACATGTCCATTAGAATGATGTTGTTTGTGGTGCAGAACATCATCGTCAATCTCTGAAGAACATCGTCAATCTCTGAAGAATCATTTCTTAGGGCGTCCACTTCTGATTACCTCAGCTACTTTTTGGGGGTTGTTGAAGCCTCCAGTCACCATGGCAACACTTCTTAAAAGTTAAGTTAGGATATTAAATATTATTGATTTTGAGAAAACACACACATTTCCTTTGTAGGTGTTTGGTGACAGTGGTTTTACTAGCGCTAATTAGCGAAGAAAGTGTTAAAAAGCAATTTTCTAAAGAAAATTTAAGAATTTTTGTCTGCAAATCATCAGTTTATCGTATAAATTCATTTTGTGACGTGGGCGTTAGGAATTAACGGCCAAGGAAATGGCGCCCAAATCGATTTGGAAACATCGCCCAAAAAAATTTGTATCACCCAAAAGCAAGGAAGAAATTGGAAAAACTTCCCAAAACAACTTTGAACCCAAAAAATAAAATGGAAATATCGCCCAAATATTTTGCATGTAAATTGTTTTTGTAGAATTTAGGCGATATTTCCTCACGAATTTGAATTAAAACTATTTTATTATGTATATGAATATTAACTTATCCCATAAGAATTGATGGTTCAATAGCGTTTACCGCAAACACTCGTAAATTTAAAATTTGACAGTTTTTTCGCCCATATACCTAATATGAGTTTCTCATTTGCATATGAAAGGTTGCTTTGAACATATTTGTTGTCATTTAAGTTGATGTGTGTATGCTTTGATCTCATGCGGGATGAAATTTAAATGACAATAAATGTTTGAGACTTTTTTTTGTTTTGATATCATGCATTAAAAATATAAACAAAGTTCATTAGCTTTAAAAAAAAAAAAAAACAAGTTTGAATCTATTAAAAATGATGTCTTATAATGGAGTGTGAACAAAAAGGTATGAAGTAATTTTTAGGTAACACGCATTAAAGCCGGTAGTTGCATGAAATGAAAATGGATGTCTTTTATTAAAATAATAAATCTAGTTTCATGAAAATCATTAAAATGTACCTGCTATGTATGGTTCTTAGATCAAAGATGATGTTATTAGAACATGACTTTTAGACTACTGAAAAGTAGACATAATTTAAGAAGTTCGACGGAATGGACTGACTTATGTGAAAGAGCGCCTCACAATAATTTACAACGATGCTTAATTTGCCAGCTTAAGGCCTTAAGTATATGTACGCATGCTCCCACCAAAAATATGTTCCACAAGTTTCTGAACAAGCCATAGGAGCAGGGTCCTAGGTTATAACATGAAAATTGCTAAATTAAACTGTTTTTAATGCCAAGCAATAAAGAGAAAGAATCTTTGATGGCAAAGTGGGAAAGTACAGTCTGTATATGATCAACTTTGTTGTGGGGATAAACATTGAGGTAGCTATTGCACACTTCTCATCTCAAGACTCACAAGGGGACATGGTAATCATTTCATAAATTAACCGTCAAACCAAATTAATAACCAGGGATACGATTATGCTAACTTTGCCTTTTTTATGTGTCTTCGTATATGAAAGTATCGACTTTATAGAAATACGTTTTCCGTCCCCTGATTCCAAAAATACATATTTTATTTAGCCTTTTTTAGCCGTTGATGCCTTTTTGCCTTTTTTCATTTTTCGCCTTTTTTTTCTTTAAAGTTCATTGTTTAATTGTACAAAGAATGTAGTTTTAAGTATCTGTGTATCTACGTATTTTTTTTATTTTTTATTTTAGTAAATTTTTAATTTTAACTGACATTTGCTTTGTTCCAAAGACTCACTAATACGGCCAATGTTACTATTTGTCACCAATTTTTGTCAAATTCGTGTTCTACATTTCAAAAATTTGGTTGTTTTGGGCAGAAGAGAGTGCTCACCAGAGGTTAAAATACATATTTTCCCTACCTGACAAACTCTGTCTTAGAAATTTCCTTGGGCAGAAATTCATAGGTCTGTCAAATGCCAGGGTGACGTAGATCGGATGTCAGTGACACACAAAAAATTGCAAAAATTCATCAAAATTTGCCAGATGGACAGTTATTTCCAAAAATCTCTTTAACAAAACTTTTATTTTCATCAAGAAATATCAATTGGGCAAGTGTTCTCAATTTAAGAACGAAAATCTCAACGAAAATTTAGTTAAAGGGAAGAGCCGATTGCAAACAATGTGTTGAAGAAGTTCACTGCTGTTTTAAATGCAAATACGGCACTTTAAACTGTTGTGTGAAAAGAAAATCCTGTAATGAATAGTGACGTCAATTCCTAACTGCCTGAAAGCGTTGAAGAGACTCTTTAGCTCCTTCAAGGCGTTTTTAAACGACAATCGCAGAAGCTGTTACCTGTGAACTTTAAAAAGCTGTTCGTAGTTTAATACTACTATAATTGAACGTTTACTTATATTAATATTCCCATTATTTTATAAATGCCTTTTTCATTATTTTATTTTGGTTTCTTTAAATTTTGTAGGTCAACAAAATCCTTTCCTTCTTTATAACATTGCGTTTAATATAAGGTCCAACATTGGTTTTAACCACTACCCCGTTTTAGCCAAGGTACTGTAACGGATTTCCAAACTAAAGCCAGCACATGTTAATGTGTATTTTAATTTTGCAATCCAAATTGTCATATCTCTTTTATTAACTGAGATATAAATTGCACTTTTGTCCTATACTATAGACCACTTTTTTCGGTGATTTTTATGCTTGTTTCTTCTATAAGGTGTTTATAGTACGCAGTAGAACAATTGCTGAAATTGAATTGGATACAGTAGATAACGGATATACTTACTTACTTACTTAAGGTGGCGCTACAGTCCGGGGTGGACCAGGGCCTCAACCAACAAGCTTCTTCCGGAGAATTTTCCTCTCGAAACAGCCTAACGCGTTCTCATCCACCGTTAGCAGTGTCCATGCCTCTGCACCATACATCGGGATGATAAGCGTCTTATACAGGGACAGTTTAGTTGCTCGAGAGAGGGCTTTGCTTCTCAATTGCCTTCTTAGCCCGAAGAAACAGCGATTGGCAAGAGTAATTCTTCGTTTGATCTCAGCACTGGTATCGTTCGCTGAGTTTATAGCGGATCCTAGGTAGACAAAGTCTCTGACCACCTCAAAATTATAGCTGTCTATAGTGACTTCGTTTTGCTTTCATTCACCGTTAAACCCATCTTCTTGGCTTGCTTCTCAATGCTCACAAAAGCACCACTGACATCACGCTTTGTTTGGACGGACTTTTGAAAGATTGTGCCTCTAGTGTTGACGTGAAAGTTTTGCACTATTCTTTCAAGAACGATGTTGAAGAAGTCGCATGACAGCGCGTCGCCGTCGCCTTGCCTAAAACCTTTTTTGACATCAAAGGTGTCGGTGAGGTCTTTGCCGACCTTGATGGAGCAGCGTGCATTCTCCATCGTCATCCTGCACAAACGGACGAGTTTGGCAGGGATGCCAAAACTAGACATTGCTCTATATAGCTCGTCTCTATAGATGCTGTCATACGCGGCCTTGAAATCGATAAAAAGGTGGTGGGTATCGATTTGAAACTCCTGGGTTTTCTCCAAGATCTGCCGTAGTGCAAATATTTGGTCGATGGTGGACTTCCCTGGCCTAAAGCCACACTGATATGGACCTATCAGGTTGTTGACGAATGGCTTCAGGCGTTCACAAAGTACGGCAGAGAAGATCTTGTAGGCGATATTAAGAAGACTGATGCCTCTGTAGTTGGTGCAGTCCAGAGGATCGCCTTTCTTGAGGATCGGGCAAACAATGCTGAGGTTCCATTCATCGGGCATGCTTTCCTCCGACCATATTTTACAGATGAGCTGCTGCATACTCCTAACCAATTCATCGCCAGCCGCTTTGAATAGTTCAGCCGCAAGGCCATCAGCTCCAGCAGCTTTATTGGACTTAAGTTTAGATATGGCTATCCTCACTTCGTCAAGATCGGGTGGACGGAATTGTTGGCCTACGTCGTCCAAGTTGAATGGTGCAATTTGCATGTTAGCGGAATTCGGTTCGTCATCGCCGTTATACAATTTGCAGAAATGATTTTTCCATATCCTCAGCACCGACTGCGATTCCACCACCATGTTCCCCTGATCGTCTTTGCAGGCTTCGGTTCGGGCCTTTTAAACTTGGGAAGTTCTTTTTACTTTTTGGTAAAACTTCCGAACTTCATTCCTGCAGTGGCATCTCTCTAACTCCTCGATCGCGCGCTTCTCATGCTCTTTCTTCTTCCTTCTAAGAAGGAAGAAGGAAGCGAGCAGCTCTGGTCCTTCTATGCAGCGCCGCTTTGTATGCCTGTTGTTTGGCTGCATGTACTTGCCGGCATTCTTCGTCGAACCAGGGGTTTCGCTGTGGTGGTCGTGCAAAGCCCAGCACGTCAGAGGCGGCATCTCTGATGGCTTCCTGGCAGTTTTTCCACTGGTTCTCGATGTTGCAGTTGGCGGCAAAGGACTAGTTAAGAGGGCGCGAGAGACTCGATCGGAAAAGGACCTGACGATTTCCTGCGACTGTAGCCGTCCGACGTCGAACTTCCTTACAGTATTTCCCTGTTTTGGCTTTGGTCAGGATATCCGTAGCATTACCTTTGCTACAACGAGGTAGTGGTCCGAGTCAACGTTGGCTCCTCGGAACGTTCGGACATCCTTGATACTGGAGGAGTGCCTTGCGTCGATCGCAATGTGGTCAATTTGGTTGGCGGTTGATTGACCAGGAATTCGCCATGTCCCCTTATGTATATCGAGATGCGGGAACTGCGTACTAGCTACCACAACGTTTCGCCCCGCAGCAAAGTCGTTTAGCCTGAGTCCGTTATCGGAGGTGGTGTCGTGCAGGCTGTATCTTCCGATTGTGCAACCAAAGACGTCTTCTCTTCCCAGTTTGGCATTAAAATCACCCAAGACAATTTTAATGTCATAGCTAGGGCATTGCTCATATGTCTAGTCCAGGAGCTCGTAGAACTCGTCCTTGGTGTCGTCATCTTTCTCCTCTGTGGGGGCATGCGCGCATATCAGGCTGATGTTGGCGAATTTAGCCTTGATGCGAATTGTGTTGAAACTCAAGACTTCTTGCCTAAGTCTGCCTCTAACGACGAATCCACATCCAAAGAGACGCTGCCCTTAAATAAGAATAAGTTTCTTATATCAGTGTTTTTCTTATAAATAGTTTTCTTAAATAAAATTCATTTTACACGTGAATATATGGGAATGTGCATGATGTTTTAGAATGTCTGTCTTAAAAGCGAGTTTTTCTTATATGAGATTTTCTACTCTATATAGCATAAAATATTATGATCTGCAAGTTTTTGCTCGTTTGTTCAACGATTATTTTGCATACAAAACACCAGTGCAGGTGCAGCGTAACGACTAGCTATAGAGGCTAGCCAATTTGTTGATAAGTAGTCACAATAACATATAAACAAACTAGTAAGCACCGATAAACTTTAGCAGGTTCAAAGAACAGCTAGCGTTGGCACCACATGGGTCCTTCCATCTTGTACAACAAATGCCATAAGCGTTTTTCTGCACATTTCCCCATTTAATTTTCAAATAACATCTAGATTATTGCAGCGCGTTAAAACTAAAAGAATCAAACCACTAAACTGACTGATCTCCACTGAAATGTTTTCCAGTTCCAATGACTAATTTACTCCTACAAGAGCCTTAGTTAGGATCTAAGCATTGCGGTAGTGATACTATGACGAGAGATTTAAGACAACTATTTTTACTGATGGCTCCAATGTGGTGTGTGTTATTGGTTCAGGAATCAAATTTATCTGAGTCTCCTAATATCTCTAGGTCCTTTAAGCTATCCAGCTTTCCTAGTGAATTTAAAGCTGAATAACTGACAATTGGAGATGCATGTAAGATAATAAAACAAGACCAGATTCAAAATAAAATTTTCTTATCAGACATATTCTAAATTCATCCAGCAATGGCGAGATAAGCTCACAAGTCTGAATATGTATCACAAAATCAGTCTAATCTGGGTATCAGATCACAGTGCCACTGTGGGAATTTTCATAATAAAATTATGACGTCCTCTCAGCCCCGGATCTATGGGGGGGCAAACCGGGGCCTGTGCCCCGGGCGGCAGCTTACAAGGGCGCCAAATCTATGTGACTGAAAAAACTTAATAATAATGGAATATCAAATTGTATTTCTCCGTCAACCTTTAGCAGTTTTTCTATTATTATTTCTCCATTTAAAATAATTAAAAATTAAAAATTAAAAAAAGAAACGAGCTATAATACATTGTTTAAAGTTTTTCTGATGTTTTTTAACATTAGTTTATTGCATTGTATGTAAATGCATTTTTACAAAACTTTCCCTCCTCCCTAAACTGTAGGAGATAGATTCCCCTTCTTCTAAAAATAAGATATTTGAACTGTGTCAACATAGTCTTGCCTAAAGAACTATTTGCTGGCTACTGACAACTTTATTACACTGTATTTTAGATCTTTTTTAATTCACAAAAAATCTATCCACAAATGTAGGAAATCAGGTGCTCTAAAAAACTGTTAAGTAAAAACTTTTCGTTCCAATGAACAAGAACGATGAAAACCATTTTTACAATTTTCAACAACAATTTTTCATGATGTCGATAATTTATAAACAAAAAATTGAAAATATATTTTAACTTACAAAATCAAATAAAACATGTTACTCTCCGAGAAATTTGGATTAACCTTTTTCAACACCCTTTTTCAAACTGGCGGATAACACAAAATTTCCCACCAGCCAGAGACTGCTCTCACGCATATCGAAAAACCAGCCAATCTTAAATTACTTGTGTTTTGATGTTGCTTAGCTCTCGTTCTATTAAGGTTTGAAATTGTGTGTGTCAATTTCATTGAAATCATTCAGGGAACAACGAATTTATAATATGTTAACATTTTTTGAAAGATCCTGTTGTGAAATATTTGTTTCCGTTACAATTCAGTATCAGCTATCACCTGAGTAAATTTCATTGCAATCTCTAAAGAAAGGACGGAGTTGCAAAATGTTGACATATCTAAGAAACATCCTATTTTGAAAATATTTTGTTCCGCTATAACTCTGTCTCAGCTATCACCTCTGTCAATTTCAAGGAAATCGCTCAAGGAGCAACGAAATCCCGAGGATTTAAAATTTTTTTTCGGAACTTTGTACTTGACCTGTCGTAAATTTACGTTTTTTTTTCTTCGGTTCAGGGAATGGATCTTCAATAGTTCTCCCATGATAAATTCGGAAACGAACCATATTTTACAGATCCTTGCAGATTTGATTCGAATGAAAACGAATTTTATTAGGAACCAAAAAATAAGATTCGTGATCGAATCAAAAACAAAATTCTTTTGAATTGTTCACGAGAGAACGAATCATATTTTGTCGTTCTACAAACCTTGGTTGTGTATCGTCTTTTTTTGTTTTTTTTTTTTTAAGTTGCTGAATAGGTATGGACTGCACATCCATTTAAAAGTTTTATTCTCCCAGTGACAAAAAATCCAACCAAGCAGATATGTGTTTTTTTCGTTTTTATAAAAAACGGCAAGGGCGCCTAAATCAAGTTTTGCCCCGGCTCGGAAAAATCGTAGATCCGGGGCTGCGTCCTCTCCACCACCGTATTTACAAGCTGAACTTGAAAGTGAATTTATATACATAGTGCATTTCAGTTCCTTCCGTTATTTATTTTTTTTAATTTTTGTGATTTAATATGTGTTCTATATCCAATACGAATTGCAATGTGTCAAAAACTGTCAACTGATTTCGGGTTTTTACACCAAGCAGTTAACCTAATTCCTATTTATCCAGTAACTTAGGAGTACAAGATTGGGTCTTATTGATAACTGTATTTACAACATCAATAGAGATCATTGCTGAAATGGTCTAGTTCCAACGGTATTGTTCCCAATCCACTGAAGACTAAATACCTTGTCATCTCAAAAAAGGTTGTAGACCTAAGTTACTTTCCGACGGTAGTTCTTAATAACAACTCCGTTGAGTATGTCAATAGAGCGAGGCATAACTTATAGTCAGAATTAGTGTTAATAAACATCGATTGTTGGAGTTTTCGATAGTATCGATTGTTTAAAAAAAAACAATCGATTAATAGATAAACAATCGATGGTTTTTTACTAATAATAATAATAAATAAAAGCAATAAAAAAATAAAATTTTAAAACAAATTTTCAAATTAAAAAGAAATCAAATTTTTCAAACATACATATTTCAATATGAAAAAATGTTAAACATGTGAATATAAATCTGTGGTGTTTGGTAGAAACATGATAACTCCATTTTAAAATTTGCCTCGTTTCCTCCACTTTAAATCGAGCTACAGACTAAACGGATGAACCGATTTTTCTCAAATTTGAAACATATATTTTCAAAGACTATGTTCATAAATGTTCCAAATTTGAAAAAAGTCGGTTCATCCGTTTAGTCTGTAGCTCGATTTAAAGTTGAGGAAAGGAGGCAAATTTTAAAATGGAGTTATCATGTTTCTACCAAACACCACAGAAATACATTCTAGGTGTATTTTCTAACGTGAAAATTCTGTAAAGTTCCACAATTTGGTCTCAGGCATAGTTAAATATAAGGTCTTTAGTCCAATTTTCTGTCATTTTTTTTATATGAACTTTGACAGAATTTTGGACTAAAATGCGCAGAAATGCACAGAAATTAAAACTAAAGGAACAGACCTATTGATGCGGAATTTTCCCTATTGGGCTTTTCCAAAAACTATCTTTGTCTTTCTAATTTTGGCATTTCACAAAAAAAAGAAGACGAAAAATTCACAGCTGCATCTCAACAGGCAAAATAAAAAAAAATAATTTAAGTATTGTCTGCGTTCTTTGATAAAAATAAAGGATTTTAATAGTAATAAATAGTAAAATAAACATAATAGAACCATAATTCGGAAAGAACCGTGTTCAACAACCAACTGAACTTAAGCCCAGCTAAGATTTTTGTCATTCAAGGTCAATTTCGAGTTGATAACTCATTTCTCGGCAATTATTTTGTCCCCAACTACAAAAACTTATCAACTGGACAGACTATCGATGTTTTCTCCAAACTATCGATAGTCCCGATAGTTCAAAACAATCGATTAATCGATTAAACTATCGATGTTTTACTAACACTAGTCAGAATCTATCTTGGAACAATCAGGTAAATGCTGTGGTAGGAAAAGCTTATAGTGCGTTGAGAACATTATCAATAGCAAAAACGTACACACTAATAGAAACAGGAAAAATTTTGTCTAAAGCATTAGTAGTCCCAAATCTAAGGTATGGGTGTGAAATTTCTTGCGGCTTAGACGCTGCAAACCAGAGAAAACTTAAAGTTGTTCTTACCATAGTGCTCGTTATGTTTTTGGACTCCAGATTTGATCGAGTTACTCAAAAAGCTTGTACGGATTTAGCTTTGATAATCTTTTAAGATTTAGGGCGTTTACCATTTTCTGTAAAATTATTCAAAAGAAGCAGCTACCTGAACTCTATAACCATTTACGGTACTTATGTTCTAACAGAACAAACCAAATATCAATTCCATCTTTCACATGTCGAACTTCTGAGTGACAGTTTTTCATTGGCGTGGCTCGTCTCTGAATTCGCTGCTACGTGAATTCAGAAGAGCAGATAATCTCAAAAATTTTCAGAGAAATTCCAAGTTAAAATGGAACCAAAATAGTTTGGACTATACCCAACTATAATATTTATTATATTTTTATGGACAGATATGGTTGTTGTTGTAAGGGCTGGGTTCGTTGTTGTGCGCTTACGGAAATAATTGCGGGTGGCAATGGTGCAGTGGATGTAGTGCTTGACTGCTAACTTAGAGGATTGAGTTCGAGTCCCATTCTAGGCAGCATTCTTTTCTACATTCTCCCAGCTTAACTGGACGCCACCCGTGAGATTTAATGAAAAAATAAAACACCTTGATCTCAATCCACTGTGCCAAATCTTTCCTATCCTCCTACTCTTTCTAACTAGTGCCGTGCAATTCAGGTTGCTTTTAAAAGACCTAAGGTCTTACAGGCATATAGTTAAAATTATTATTATTATTATTCATTCAATTATTAATTTTACAATGTATATTTTACCTAATTTTCTATTTTTCTTTTCTTTCTCTTCACTTAGTTTGATATTTTTACTTCATTGTTATCATTTATATCAGTCAACGTATAATTTCACTTCAAGGCTTAAAATTATCTAAAAGATGTGTATCTTTATATTAAGTTTTGTTATAAATAAGTACAAAAAATATAAATACAAGTTCCCATATCCGTTTTGCAACATTTTTCATATAGTACAGGTAAAATAGTACAGAAAGGCATTCGAATAAAAAAAAAATTGGTACCACCATGAAAATTGGTGAAAACGTTTCATATACTATAAGAATGAAGAATCAAAAGAGTCTATAAAAATATTTCATATGGAAGGGTGTTTTTTGGAGGGGGGAGGGGCATAAGTTGTGGTGTATCAAACGGAAAAATTTACTTTGATGCAACCTAAGCATATGACACATGTTTTCAAGGTAGTTTTAAATGTTGAATCAAATGACACCAAAACCAAGTCGGTAAGACCTCCATGAAAAAAGTTATTGGCATTTTTGTGTTAGGATGACTATATTTTCAGTATAAAAGTCAAATATTACCGAAAACAAGTTGAAAATGGTGGTCCATCGAAGAAACTTGGTGTAAATGGTTCATTTGTCATGAAAAGCAATAATAAGAAGAGTCTATAAAAACATCTGTGGTTAAAGGGTGTTTTTTTTTGAGGGTTGGGGTGATGATTGGGGTTATGGTGGGATTATTACCATAAAACCTGTGACAAAAATAGTACCCTCATGAAACTTTATAAAAATGTGTTATGAACTACCAGAATGAAGAATCAAAAGAGTCTATAAAATTATCTTTAGGTAGTATGATGTTTTTTATGGGTGAAGGAAAGCATAATACTTTTTCCAAAAACAAACATTGATCCCAAAAACAAATAACACCCTATACTCAAACCCACAAAAACAAATTTTCCCCCTTGATATTTTGGTTAATTCCTATGATTCTTCATTCTCGTAGTAAATGAAACACTCTTTACCAAGTTTGTTGGGGGTACCCTCTTTTTCAATTTTTCTTTTTAAATAACCACACACTTCCTCCTATCGTCAAAAGCGAACCCTCCCATGTGAAATAATTCTATAGACTCTTTTGATTCTTCATTCTATTAGTTCATAGCACATTTTTACAGAGTCTCATGGGGGTACCATTCTTGTCATAGGTTTTATGGTAGTAATCCAACCAGTCCCGCAACTCCCCAAAAAAGCACCCTTTAACCACAGATATTTTTATAGACTCTTCTTATTATTGCTTTTCATGACTAATGAACCATTTATACCAAGTTTCATCGACGGACCACCATTTTTAACTAGTTTTCGGTAATATTTGACTTTTATGCTGAAAATATAGTCATCCTAACACAAAAATGAAAATAACTCTTTTCACGGAGGTCGTATCGACTTGGTTTTGGTGTCATTTGATTCAGCATTTAAAACTACCTTGAAAACATGTGTCATACGCTTATGTTGCACCAAAGTTTATTTTTCCGTTTGATACACCACAACTTACGCCCCTCCCCCCTCCAAAAAACACCCTTCCATATGTAATATTTTTATAGACTCTTTTGATTCTTCATTCTTATAGTATATGAAACGTTTTCACCAAGTTTCATGGTGGTACCAATTCTTTTGTTTTATTTATCCTATTTTACCTGTACTAATAGTCAATTTGATCAATGTTCAAACAACTTATAGCCTATTGAATAGACCGGAAAATGAAGGGTATAAAGGAACAATCACGTGCAAGGGTTTTTATTATTGAATTTGTGTGTTTGGCCCATAAGCATGCTTAAAACCGAAAATGCTACTAAAATCACCAAAGCGCTTCTGAGAGAATGGTCACACTGGCCACTTTTCAATATTTTTGGTGTAACTTGAAAACTAAGCCGAATTGGACAATTTTATTTGTAATACTTTTTGTTCAACATTAAATAGTTCAAAAAATTTTACAAAAAAAATTTAAGCAGGAAAAGTTAACAAAAACCAACCTAAAAAAATCAAAAAATCAAGGATATCTAATTTTTTTTAATGAATTATGCATAGCTTTTTTTGAAGCAAAAATAGGGTCAAGACATGCACAGACAAAACAAAGTAGAGACTAAAGGCTTTAATATTGCATGTTCAAAAATTAATATTTGTTCAAAATTGACAGAGATATTCCCATTCAAACCTTATCATTTCTTATAATTTTTCGCAATTTTGGCCCGAAAGTCCCTTTTTCGCTACAATATGGCAAATTTCACTTTCGTTAAAATGTTCAAAATCAAAATTTTGATATAATATAATACTATAGAGAATTTTAAAATATTTCGTTTTCCGGATGTTTTTAAATGCTTTCAGACCTACAGACTGAACGGCTGGTCCGATTAACATAAGATTTGGTACTAGGTTTTCGGTCAAAAACCGCGAAAAATGATAAGAAAAAGTAAAGTTTGAATGCCTATATCTCTGTCAATTTTCAAACAATATGGCTTTTTTAGCATGCCATATTAAGGCCTTAAGACTCTAGTTTACTTTGTTTATGCATGTCTTGAGCGTATCTTTGCTCCAAAAAAAATATGCGCAATTTAGAAAAAAAATTTTAAATCTTTGATTTTTCGATTTTTTTCATGTTGGTTTTTGTTCACTTTTACTCCTTAAATTTTCTTAAGAAATTTTCCAAACTATCCATTTCGATAGAAAATTAAATTTTGAACAAAAAGTTTTATAAGTTAAATTGTCAAATTCTGCTTAGTTTTCGAGTTGTACCAAAAATACTGAAAAGTGGCCAGTGTGACCATTCTCTCATAAACGCATGGGTGAATTTAGTAGCATTTTCGGTTTTAAGCATGATTATGGGCCAAACAAACATATTCAATAATAAAAACCCTTGCACGTAATTGTTCCTTTTTAAAAGGTCTATTCAATAGGCTATTAAAATAAAAACTGATTTGGGAGCATGGACAAATATTGAAATTAAAAAAAAGTAAAAAAAATCACGTGATTGCATTGGAAAAAATCAAGCAAAGTAGCTACTACTTTTAAGTTCAGAAACGCTCCCCTGAAAAATTAGGAGCTGAGCATATAGGACAAATAGGAATTCACGTGACGCATTGTTGACCAATTTATTCACTAATTAGATGATTTATTTCTTTAAGTGAATGTGGGATAAAAATCATTCATTTAAAGTATTTTCATTTAATTAATGCTAAGACAGGGAGATAAACTTCCCCTCCTCCGCTATCCGATAGTGAAAACGCTCACTTATATGTTATCCCTCTACAAGCTAACATTA
This sequence comes from Dasysyrphus tricinctus, assembly GCA_963921185.1. Classification (NCBI taxonomy): domain Eukaryota; kingdom Metazoa; phylum Arthropoda; class Insecta; order Diptera; family Syrphidae; genus Dasysyrphus; species Dasysyrphus tricinctus. Next base: position 153,009,626 of record OY992530.1, on the reverse strand, counting down.
TTATATTGCTATATATATTACTCGTGCCTAAATAATAAATAAATTCTTTTCAAAAATTGATCGAATCGGAATCTCTTTCTTCCCCTTATATTTGTGAATTACCAATTACCTACATGCTTAGCTTCACTGTATTCATTTCCTCATTTTATTGACATATGGATTCACATATAATATTCAGAAACAATCAATCAAACTGAAATTTGTCTTATATTTAAAAATTATATAATAATTATTAAAATAACTAAGATCGAAAACAAAATAAAAACAAAATGTTGATGAAATTTCAAACTAAAATAAGAAATGACCTTCACATTTTTTTTTTCATTTTTTTGTAAAACCGAGACTAATTAAATAAAAATGTTAATTAAATATTTCTTATCATTTCGCCATCAGTAATAAGAAAATATTTGATTGTTAAATTGATTTGTATACAGACAAAATTTAATGTAAAGCTTAAATTTACATAAACACAAACCGGTTGAGAAAGTTTGTAATATCAATTTGTACTAGATTAGCAAAAACCAAATTCTTAAAAAATTATGTAGGTATTAGATATCTATTAATAACCATGATGGAGTAAGAAACAATTAATGTCTGGTTAACTAAAACCAATTTGTTACAAAATTCTCTTAAAAATTCCGCGAATTCAACTAAAAGACGAAATAGAAGATTTTAGAAAAAATATATATTCGGACTCATGTTTCCGGGCTAGTCATTAATTTGCAGATTATTTATTATAGTCTTGGAGAAACCTAGATGAATCCAGGTCTCCCTCTCCAGAATCGAAAGTGGCTACTGTGTGATGGTTGATTTCTTTGTTTTGGAATTTTACATACATACCTAAATATTATAGATTTAAAGAATTGAACATGTTATGTAGATTTATGTATATTGAAATTTTTCTTTCAACTAGGCTTTTGACAGGAAGCAATGAATCTCACTTTCGCAAAAATTTTAAAATTATTGAGCTTACGATGAGAACGTCGACCTTTAAACAACAAAAATTAAGATGTGAAATGTTAGCTATTGATTTGATTAATGGATTTTATTTTGTATTGATTTCACTCTTATTAATTTAACTCATGATGAGAATGTGTATAATTTCTGTTACTTTGTTCTGTAGAATAAACGTAGGTATATATGTAGATAAATAACGGACGTTACCTCTGCTAGTAAACAAATCTCATGGCCGTAGTTTCACAGTGGCGATGGTGGCTTAAACTTATGTCTTACTCAACCTGAACTTCAGTTGTTTAAGTTTGATGTTAAACTCGTTATATCAGTATAATTATTCTAAAGTGTAATTAAACAAAGTTTGGGAAAATTGCATGGAAGTAACTTGGCAGCAATATATGTATCTATAGATGTGAATTTCAAATTTATAGATTTAATTAAGAATGAGACAAGTCATGTTGTCATTTGCAGCTTCCGATGTCAAAAATAATTATAAATTATTGGTGGGAACTCATATATTATAATATCAAAGAAAAGAAGAGATCAATTCAAAAATAAACTGCTGTATAACAACAAGCTCAAATTATAATCGAAGTATTTTGCTGCAAGTCAATAAAAAAAATGTGATAAACATGTTTTTTTTTATCCAATGGAAATCTTCAAAAGACACTCGGTTAGAATCGTTACCGAGTAGTGTGGGACTCTTACCACACTAAAACCACCGGTGAATCAGGACCAATCTAAGATCAACAAATTAAATTAAATGAAAGTTGAAAGTTATAACACTTTCCCATAGCTTTTAGACCATCAGCTCATGAGGCTTGGTCTTCTTAATCTCCAAACATTTTCTTGTACATTTAAGACGGTCCCATTTCGGAGATGGTAGGAATTTGCAGTCGCTGATTGTGTGATGCAACGTGTTTTTTAACCACTTTTGTAACCATCGCAATTTGAAGGTTATGATGTAGATCGCTATTTCTTATATGCTAAGGGGCATTTATTATTCCACGAAGGACCTTGCGTTGAAATTTTTGGATGGGTTCAGCATTTGTTTTCTTTGTACAGCCCCATATACATAGTTGGATCCCATATGTTCAATACTTGCTTACATTATATAACATTAGTTTGTTTTGGATAGTTGGGTCAGAGTTCTTTCCTAGTAACCAGCACATTTTTCTGTACTTCAAGTTTAGTTCTTCTCTTTTCTTTTTGATGTGCTCTTTCCATTTAAGCTTGGTATTCAAAGTCATTCCAAGGTATTAGGCTGTATTGGAGTAAGTTACTGCTGTACTGTTTATTTGAATTGGAACATTGTTTTTGTTTGTAAAGTTTATACGCGTCAATTTTGTTTCGTTTAATTTGATACGCCCTTTTTGCGTCCAATCACTAATTTTATCGAGCGCATTTTGCAGTTTTTGTGTACTCTTCGTAACGAATTTATCTGGCACCAATATGTGAAAGGTGGACATGATAGCGTTGATGGCCACTGGAATATCCCTTGTATATAACAGATATACAAAGTTGGTCCTAGGACACTTTCTTGTGGTACACCGGCTTCAATTTTCTTTGGGTAGGCAGGTATAAATGGTGGCAAGAGCGTAACGCTCGCTCCTTGCCCAATTAACACTTTACTGCGCCGCCGTCTTGATACCATAACTCGTTTGACCTGTGTATGAAAGCAGATTTAAGTGTTTCTTGCTTTGAAATAGGACGGCTGTGAAGTATGGTTAATGTACCTTGTGAGTTGGGTCATAGGACACTCACTCGATTGGATCGCATCTCACCCGAGCTTGCCACATTATGCCGAGCTCGGCAGGTTGTAGAATAGCAACGAAGCACGATCCATCCGACCATGTGATCATCATTGCCATTGAGCATCATGAAGCCCCTCAGAAACCCGGGTTCCGATTACTCGCGGACTTTGGATGTGGGGGGTAACATGATACAGAACGATTTTTGTCTCCGATCAATTTCGGGGCGTTAAAAAAAGAGATCAAGTCTTTGATTTTCATTTCGAAAAGTTCGTTTAGGTCATCAAAAAAAGCCATTCCAAACGATTGTGCTCTCATTCTGGCTAGAGCTGGACATTTACAGAAAAAATGAAGCACTGTTTCCTTTTCTTGCTGCTCTCCACAGCTGTGACAGTGAGTATTTTAAGGAATACCCAGCCTCGCCGCATGTTTTCCAATTGGCCAGTGTCCAGTGCAGGTTGCTACGACCCTGGCTATGTCCCGCCTGGGTCTGTATATGAGATCAATTGTTCGGGATTTATTAAAGGTGGACCAGATCGTTCTGGATATTTTGCAGCTGGTTAAACTGCTCCACCTACGATTGGATTCCCTAAGGAAAAGTGAAATTATATTGCCCTTCACAACTCCAAGGGCAATGTTGACTCTTTCCGCAAGTGAGATGTGAAGGGTGGATCCTTGCCTGGCTAGTTCATCTGCCCGTTCATTTCCCTCAATGCCACTGTGACCAGGAACCCCGATAAGAGTGACCTTGAGGTTAATGTTTAGACTTGCGAGCTCATCTCGGCATTGTTGGACCAATTTAGAGGATAATGTAGCCGAATCAATGGCTTTAACAGCCACCTGAATGTCTGTAAGGAAAGGATGGGTGTACTACGATTTTGGTTTGGATCTGCTTTAAGTATCTTGCATGCCTCCCTGATTGACAGTATTTTAGCTTGAAATACACTAGCAAAATTCGGTAGCCGAAATGACTAAGCGATGTTGAGAGACTCAGAGAAGACTCCTGAGCCAACACCGCACTCCATCTTTGAGCCATCAGTATAGATAGTTATGTCGAAGTCTCTCGTCATGGCGTCATCATCCCAGTTAAAATCTTTACTGAGGCTCATTGTAGGAGCGCGGTAGTCAGTGGGAGTCGAAAATATATCAGTGGGAATCAAATTTGTGATATTGCTGTGACCATAAGGTTTAACAACCCAAGAATTTGATTCTTTAAGTCTGAAGGCACTGCAAGATACTAGATATTTTATGTGTAGATTAAGTGGTAACGTAGTATTTCAGCATTTCGTAGTTCTGCCTAGGAATGTCCCTATGCAGAACACTAACCACCTTGCGATTTTTTGGCGGGTTTTGTGCTTGTGGTCTCTTTAGGCGCTTAGCTGCTTTCCATAAGGAGTATTTGTTAGAAGCATCCGCCGCCAGACTATTCAAGAATCTACTTAGTGAATCATTTTTAAACTCACAGATCAGTGTTGTCACTTTACCACAATTGTGGTAGATCTACCACTTTTTTCCAAGATTTTGATAATCTACCACTTCTACCACTGAAGTCAAAAATTCTACCACTTTTTGCTCATCCAGAACTAACAAAATTTGAAATTCAAAGATAATCCGATCATTCATGAAAAAAATCTCAAAATTTTTCAGTAGAAAAAAAAATTCCTGTGAGTTTTTCTTTATGTACTTACCTGAATGCACCATTGGAATTATTTAGAACTGATTTCTTTTCGAAATAGAAATCTAATAGATTTTTTTAAAGCTTGTGTCATACAACTTCTATCGCTACCCTCCTCGACGACAACGCAACGTGTGCGCTGTGCCCTAGGAGCAATTCATGATACGCTTTCCTGATATGTTTTTTGGTTTGAATTTTGATCACCACATTCAAAGCTTCAGTGAAAAAATAGATTCAGAAATAATAGAACAAAAGTTACTAAAAATTGTTTTTCTTTGATCTTATCAAATAGGTACATGAATTAAACTAATGAATTAAATATTCTTTGTCAACTTGCTTAAAAATGGTGATATACAAAACATGATTTAAATTTTTATAATAAAAGAAAACCTGCCTTTTTAATATTTTTAAAAGTAATTTTAAAAAAGATTTTAAGAAACACTTGTTTTTTTCCACAAATGTAATAATGTTATTAATAAGTTTTGCCAACGCGTTTCGTCTTAGTTAGGACTTCATCAGGGCACTCCTGTCCTAACTAAGACGAAACGCATTGGCAAAACTTATAAATCAAATTATTAAATTTGTGGAAAAAACAAGTGTTTCTTTAAATCTTTTTAAAATGTCTAAGATTAATTAAATTTTAAAAGGTATATATTTTTATAGTTATAGTTCTTATTGATATCCCAGACAAAATTATTAAGATCTGATATATTTTCATTACTCAAAAAATTCTTCAAAGTGATTCTCAGTCCCCCGCCCGTTTCCGAAAGAAAAAAATGATGTGCAGTTCTCTTATTTTAGTAAAATAAACCCTCAATTATGATGTAAAATAAGAAATCTTTTTATTATACAAAAACATTTTTAGTACATACCACTTCATTTTATAAAAAAAAAATTAACTTTGTACAGGCAAAAATATCGTTAACTTTGAAAACTATCGAAGTTTCAGATTTGGTAGCATAAAGCATTAAGTCTGGTGAAAATAAAACAGTATCCGTGTCTCACGTCCATTCGCTATTTAATTTGTTAAGAAGGCATTTGTGCTACCTACAGGTCTTGGATTGTCCGTTCAGTTTCTCAGTCCTCTGATGAGTATTTACAGGGTTCTAATCTATATAAGTAGGCATATTTTCTAGCATTATTATATGGCTAAGTAAAACCATTAATAATATTATTTTTTTTTATTTTTTCGTACAATGCGTAACTATGTTTTTGGCGCAAAAACTTTGAAAACACTCAGTCTCCTGGCCCCAGTCCCCTTGCACTTTTACGGCTAACTGTCATCAAAAGACCCCAAAAGTGTTCAGTTAATTCTACTTTTCCTTGTTAATACAAACTTGCTCTTATTATCAATGTGGCTTAGATTTGTAAAAGAATATTTATACAGGTGACTATATCTCTCCCATTAGGCAAGGGGTACGATTTTCTAAAAAATTGACTTAAAATAAAAAAAAAAAAATCTTAGTCCTCTAAACACATGTTTTCAAAAAATGTCGATAAAATTGCTGTTTTTTATTTTTCTGACTGGCCGCTTTCAATTATGTGAAAGGAAGCTCGAAATCAACTAGAGATAGTCTATTTGCTTCCAAAAATATCTTCATTTTCTTACACTTTTTGTAGCATCACCCATATACCTACTTCGATGAATTAATTGGTTCTCTTTGACTAAAATAAATCCTTCCTTATTTAATTTTTGGAAATTAAAATCTACCACTAAAAACTGAATCTACCACTATTTTTAAGACTTATCTACCACTTTTTTAAAACTGGAAGTGACAACACTGTCACAGATTCCTTTCTTTAGTTCTTTAGTAAGATGGATAAAAACTGCCTTATCACCTGGCAACTTCGTAACTTGCCATTTTCTTCGAGCTCTTCTTTTTTCCAATATCAGCTCCTTTATTTCGACAGGATATTTTATTTCTTTTTCTTTTGAGTTCGTTGGAGATAGTTGGAGTAAATTCTTCTGGAGCCTGTTGCACATCAGCAATGAATAGTTCTACTTCAAGATCAATTTGTTAAATTGTTTGCATAGGGGATCTAAGGTTTCTAAAACTTTCAAGTTTTTCTCTCAATTCGTTCCAGTTTGTTCTCTTATTCACGAGCTTAGGATTACTTTTTTCTATTATTTCTGCTTCACTCAGTGATAAAATTAGTAGAGTATGATCTGACGATAAGTCGTAATTACCATCGACACTTACATGATTTCATTTAATACATTTAACTACGAAAAAGTCTATAAAGTCTGATATTGATGCGTTTTTTGATCCATTTTTTCATATTCGTTTTAAAAATATTTCAAACGTATCCGATTTAAATTGAATGCGGATAGAGATGTATGGGAAACGGATCAAAGACAAATCAAAGACCGATTCAACATGGCTCTGGAACGAACCGAAGATAGATCCGAGATGGACCAATAAACAGATCCAAGATGAATAAGAGATAGATCCAGGACGAGTCCATGAGGGATCTAAGACGGTTCCAAGACTGATCTAAGATAAATCGGAGACAAATCTAAGCTGGACCGAAGGCGGATTGGAGAGAGATCAAATACGGACAGAAGATGGATCAGAGATGTATCCGAGACGAACTCAAGACAGATTGGTAACGTATTCAAAACAAGTCCAAGACAAATTGGAAAGGAATTCAAGATAAATCAAAAGTGGATCTAAGGTAAGTTCAAGAACGGTCGAGATAGATCAGAGATGAACCCAAGACAGACCCTAGATCGAAGATGGGTCTAAGTTTGATCCAAGACGGACCCGCAGACTGATCAAAGGAGGACTATAAATGCGTTCAGGACAGATTCAAGATCAACCAGAAACAAGTTTAAGAGGGATCGAAGACAAATCCCAAACGGATACAACATACAAGGAACAAAAGAGCGGATCGAAAATGGACTGAAGACGGATTCAAAACGGATTCAAAACGCATCAAAAATGATCAAATATAGATCGGAAGCACATCGAAGACAGAAACAAATACTGATCGATCACTGATTGGAGATGGACCAATAACAAATCAAAGAAATATAGATACTACCTTCCCTAGTCAGAGACCCATTTGGCTTGGAATGCCTAAGTCCCTGTTCACATGTGAAAAATTTCAAGCATTTTCTGCGATTTGTGATGGTGAATGGGGTAAAAATTGGGAGAAGGATGAAATGAAATTAAATATTTGAAAATATTCTGTGAAGAAAATTGACGTTCTCTTTTGTGTTCCTTCAATTAAAACTTTATTTGTGGCCATTCTGAAGTCACGAAAAACACAAAGAAGAAAATAAAAGTATCTTCACATCTGAACACATAATAGCCCGGGAGCCGGTGACATCAAAAGTCCCGTCATCGCGGAAATGGACATAATATATATCATTGGAAAGGTAATTTTATGTACTTTTAGAAAAACTCGGTATGACAGGCCCTAGCCTGCCGAAAGTATCTGTCATACCTGTTTGAACGATGCTACCTCTGTTTTTTATAAATTCATTGCGCCTTTGTATGTATGCTATTTATTTCTAGACTACTGAATAGATTGAACTCAAATTTGTAGGGAATATTTTGAATATACCTTGAACTATTCCTGCAAAGTTTGGTTAAAATCAGTTCACTGGTTTTTTGAGGAGGGGCAGAAATGCACGCCGGGTACCCAAAAAAAAGATGCGTTTTTGAGATAAAACTTTGTTTTTAGCTTTATTATTGTTTATTGAACCGTGATTACTAAAAAAAAGTGCTCTTCACCCTTCTCATCCACAAAACCATGATCATTGTATGGCGTAGTGAAGAGGCACAAACTAAACAAAGTCTTAGGTATGAAACATGATATCGTTCAAATGTCTGCAGCACATCTTCGCACGGTGCAACGGATCCAAGAGGTCTAACGGAGTCAAATCAGACGATCTTGGTGGGCAATTTACGTCATACCGCGAGTAGTAGGTAACCCTACTTCATCCCACTTCGATGAAAAAAATTCTTTATTATAAATCGGTTAAGATTTCCTTGACTTAATTGACGGAATTGACTGCCTTGGGTTATTATGGCTATGTTTTTCGGCGGATCCTTCCTTTCGTTGACGTACAGTCAACTGGGAATGACGACCATGTCATCAGCCAAATTGGTGTCCATCATTGCCACAAGTCACAAGAAAACACTAATTTTGTTAAAAAAAATTTATCATTTGGATGAATTGCTCAATCCTGTCACTTGTCAGGTGATTTGGCATCAGAGAAAGAATAATAAACAACAGGTTTGACAGACACCAAAACAACATGGCCACCACAGACTGTCATTATCGACCCAGCCCTATAGGAGAATCTGTCAGAAATCCATTCTTTTATTTTGTTTGTTTTCTCTTTTCAGTGAGCAATTTTGGAAAAAACTATTTTCCAACTAAAACTTTTGAAAAAAAGGCGAAAATTTTGATTGCTGTACGTAGTAATTTTGTATCTTCTTTTGTTTCTTTTCCTTTCCAGTTGTCCATCGAATTAATCTGTATAAAAATAACTTTACAGTCAAAATATATTTATATTTTAAATGCATACATACCCCCTAAAAGCTCTGACGCAGTTTTTAATGAACTTTCTATGGCTATAGATTTTGTAATGGACTTATGTTGCTCTAACAGCAATATTTTACTTCTAGATTATTTCAATCTACCGTTTATAGATTGGGTCCCTTCTGAAGATGAATCATGCCAAGAAGCTTCTTTAACTTCTGCACAATCAGACCTGTTTTTACTTGATAAAATTAGCACTACTGACTTACAGCAAATAAGCTGTATTAAAAATTCTAAAAATCGAATTCTCGATTTAGTATTTTCCTCGGACGCTATTAGTACTCTTGTTCGAAAATCTAGTTCTGGGATTACTAATATAGATAATTACCATCCTCCCCTGGATATTTTCCTTGACTTGAGTAGTCATCTCACAGTAAATAGTAATTCTTATGATTGCTCATATATATTTGACTTTAAAAAGGCTAATTATCAATTGCTCTCTGAAAAATTGGTTAATTCTGATATTGGTAAAATATCAGAATGTACTAATATTGATGAAGCAATTTCTATTTTTTATTCAATCTTTTATAACTGTATGAATGCTTCTTTACCCTTAAAAATATCAAAAAACTCGAACGTTTGCCATTCATGGTATACGAAAGAGCTCAGATCACTCCGTAACAAGAGAAATAGGGCATGGAAAACTTACTTAAAAACTAAATCACAAATTGATCATGGTTCTTATATTGCGCTTTTTGAAGAATTCAAAGTTCTTTCAAGGATGCTTTATACTAATTACGTAAATGAAATGGGAAGCTTTTTAAAAGAAGATCCTAAGTCATTTTGGAAATTTGTCAACTCAAAGAAGAATTCGGACGGTTATCCGGCGAATTTCGTATACAAAAACTGTTCGTTACTTAATAATACAGATATTTGCAACGCATTTGCGAATAATTTTTGTGATTCCTTCGTTGATACGCCCGTCGTTGTTGACGAAAATTATTTTAAAAATTTACATATTTATTCCCAAACGAATTGTAATAATATTTCTGTGCACCTGAACACTGTCTTAGAATATCTCTCATCTTTAAATGATGATTACTCGTCTGGTCCTGATGGAATTCCCCCAATAGTATTAAAAAGGTGTAGACATATATTAGTTCAGCCCCTTCAATCTTTATTTGAGCTTTCTATAAAATCAGGGAAGTTTCCTTGCTTATGGAAAAAATCATTTTTAACCCCAGTTTTCAAGAAGGGTGATAGGAACGATATAAAGAACTATAGGCCAATATCAAAACTGTCTTGTATACCGAAGCTCTTTGAAAAAGTTATTTGTGAAAGCTTGGCATTTCATATAGTAAAAATTTAATATGCGAAAAACAGCATGGATTTATGCAAAGAAGATCAACGGTAACAAATCTTCTTACTTTCTTACACAAATGCACGAATGCTTTAGAGAACGGTAGTGAAGTTGACTGCATTTACACTGACTTTTTAAAGCATTTGATCAACTTAGTCATAATATCATTTTATTCAAACTTAAAGCTTTCGGCTTTCCACCTTTTTTATATGTTGGATAAAATCGTACCTTGAAAATAGATCGTACCAGGTGAAATTTCGACACTCTCTTTCAAACCCATTTAACGCTCACTCGGGTGTACCTCAGGGAAGTCATCTGGGCCCTTTTCTATTCATTCTCGCTATAAATGATGTTGTGTCATGCATTCGTTCTAGTGAAATTCTTATATTTGCGGATGATATGAAGATTTTCAAAACAATAAGTGCTGACCATGACCACAGTCTCTTGCAGGCTGATATTGACAGCTTTACTTTATGGTGTGATAAAAACGGTCTTTCCCTAAACCCTGTTAAGTGCCAAACAATTACTTTCTCAAGAAAACGAGTAGCAAGCGCATTTAATTATTCTATTTCCCAGCACAAACTGTGCCGTGTATTTGGCTTCAAGGATTTGGGTGTTCAGTTTAGCTCTCATTTAGAATTCACAGAACACATAAATTTTATTGTTAAAAAAGCGAGCTCTATGCTTGGATTTATAAAACGTTGGGCAAAAGAATTTAACGATCCGTATGTTACTCTGTCTCTATATAACTGTTATGTACGACCTCATCTTGAGTATGCCTCTCAAGTTTGGTCTCCATTCTATGAAACTCATAAAAGTCGTATTGAATCAATACAACATAAATTCATTCGATTCGCTCTGAAGGGTCTCCCTTGGGCTGATCCATATAACCTCCCACCATATGAACATCGGATCCAGCTACTGCAGGTCCAAACTTTATATCAAAGGCGGGTTAATAATGACTTAATATTTCTTCATCAACTTATAAATGGCCAAATTGATGCCCCTGACTTGTTAGCCTATATTGGCATAAATTACCGCGCAGGATCCCACCACCTGCGAAGATTTGAACTTTTGCACGTCGATTTTCATCGAACTAACTACGGAATACATGAACCTCTAAGCCGTATGTGTAAGCTTTTTAATTTAAACGCTTCCTCGGTTGATTTTAACGTATGTAAAATGGGATTGAAAACATTGTTTCGAACCAGTGCTCCACGATCTTGACTGTCTTATCTACTCTTTAAGATACTTTAAATGTTTTTATTATTGTTAAATTTTGTATTTTAGGTATTGTTTTTATTTTTGTAATTTAGCTTAGTTTTGTATACTTTTTGTTTGTAAGCATGTGTTGGTTAGCATTATTTTACTATTTTACTAACCACTAACACATGCACTTATGATGAGCCTTTGTTTGTAGGTTGCAGCTTGATCTAAGCTCTCTACAACATAAAATCTGAAGTGTAAAAAAAAAAAAAAAAAAAAAAAAAAAAATAATTTCTGATTTCTTTTTAAAGTTTAACTTAACTTAACTTTAAACACTGACACACGTAGTTTAGGTAGGTACGCATAATATGATACGGGAAATTGGTATTCCAATGAGTGTGGGAAAAGTTTCTTGAAAACTTACTAATTAAATTAAACATGTTCAAAATAATTAATTCATCACAATTTAAAATTATTCCTAATTTCACTTTTTATTTCCTATTGACCTAATTTTTAAAAAGCTTCCATAATTGATTTGTGATTCCCACAAAGTAACTTCAACAAAAACTTAAGCCTGACGATTTATGTATGAGTACGAGTATATGAGTACTTATATACATACTCCTTAAGATGCTTATTGAGTATTTCTATTTCACAGTTAAAATAACAAAAGATACTTAAATTATCAATTGAAATCTATCTTTATAACCTTAGGTTATATTTTGACCAATTATTGTTTGGTTGGTGTTGATTCTGCAAAGCCAAAGCTTCAATTACTTCTTTTTCATCTTTTTCAATAATTCAATCTCAATTGGTCTTGCGAGAATAGGTACCTAGTTTAATGAACCTCCAGCGACCAACTTTAGATGGTGTGTATTATGCCGCAGGGGCAACCTTTGAATCAACCTCGTAGAATATATAGAAAAATAAGAAAAGTTCGAATACGCACGTCTGCGCAAAAGAATCGCAAAGATTCTTCTGCAAAAATATCACAACTTAAAGACCAAAGACGATGGCATCGATGAAGCTGATGATGCCTCAAGGCTAAAGGGAAATCTTATGACTCCTCTTGGGAGCACACTAAGTGACTCCGTTAGAGGAGTTATTTTTCTTCACCTATTCATATAGAGCTGCTGGCGACTAATTGAAGCTAACTACATATCTTTGGAAGAGTGTGTGAATGGGAATTCCTATAAAGCCAACCATAGTAGACTATTGACCAAGAGATTAATTGGAGTAATGATCAGTTGCTTTGGAAGAACTTTTTTGACTTCCTTAAAAGTGGAATTCTGGAATATAGACTTTTTTTGAAGCCAATTAGAATTGCTTGGATACAAAAAAAGTAATTTGAATGACAAGAATGGGGAATTGCGATTAATTAGAAGCTGAGTAGTTCAGATTTTCTAATGGGAATTCTAATCTCAAAATATGAGGACTTTCAGAGTATACATCAGAGAGTTAAACTGATTAAAAATCTGGAACGCGTTAATTTTTCCAACTTTGTCTTCAGCGAATACATATTTAATACTGGTTTCGAAGATAGACCTAACACAGGACAATATTTAAAGATATGAAATATATTCTTTAAAAGGTTGAACACATTTAAAATATTATCAACAAAAATATGATACATTATCAAAATTGCTCTCTAAAGTACTGGAGAGTGCTAGGATGCCACTATGGCCCTAGGCTCAATGAGAGGAAAATCCCCATGTACACCTCCCCGTGGTAGAGAGTGAGTAACGCTAACGTGCAGGGGGACCAAATGGATAAGCAGACAAACCAGAAATGCTAGTCGGGGAACAAACTTGTCCTTGGAATGGTTAAAAGCCCCCAAAAGGCGGTGGTGGTGAACGGCATGATAGTCTGGTGGCGGAGGAGCCTTTTTTGAAGAAGAAGAATATTTAATATTTATTTATTTATTTAGCTTAATACAAGCGTGCACTTTAATGTCTATTTAAATCTAAACTTAATTCTATGCTGGGTTTTTCGTTGTTTTTTTTTTTTGTTTTTTTGTTGCAGATTTTTTGTTTTTCTTTTATTATTGATCTGGGCCCACCCACCAGTTTTGTACATAAAAAACTTAAAAATAAATCCTAAAAATAAATGAAAGACAACAGGAGCTTTGAATTAGGATGAGTTATAAAGAGAGGTTCGGAGTGAGGAAGTACTAATATGGAAGTCAAAGATGTCTTGTGAGTTATTGGCTAGACGCAACATTCTTGAGATTGGTTCAAACCGACCGTAGCTTGTGCGGTGATGAAAAAGGCGGAAGAGAGTAATGGATCTGAGGGAACGTGGGTTAATATCAATAGGGATCATTTCCAAAAGATTGGAGGAATCAATAGTCCCAGCGAGGAGCTAGTGCAGAAAAAGTATGTCAGCATATTCTCGACGTTTTTGTAAGGTTGGCAAATTGATCAATTTTAATCGATCTTCATAAGGGGGTAAGATGAGATAATAAAACCAAGGAAGACCACGGAGGGCAAATCGAAGAAACCTACGTTGGCACAGCTTCAATTCTTTGGGAATGAGAATTCTGATATGGCGACCATACTTGGTTAGCATATTCAAGGAGGGGTCTTACAAAAGTTATGTAGAAGGACTTAGTGACATAAGGGTTTGAGAATTCCTTAGACCAACGTTTTATGAAGCCGAGTGAAGAATTGGCCATGTTAATTATATGGTCAAAATGGGCACGAAAGCTTAGCTGACTGTTGCAAAATACTCCCAAGTCTCGTATAGAACAAATAGATGAAATAGCTACATCATGAAAGTAAAATCTTCGGGAAGGTAGGGGAATCGCTTTCAGGAGAAAGTTATGAACTGACATTTAGCAACATTAAGTTTTGAAAAAATTTAGTCGCACCAGGTTTGGAATGAAATAAGATCGTTTTGATGTGAAAGAGAGTCAGTGGGAGTAGAAATAACCTTAATTATTTTCATATCATCAGCGTAGGTATATGGAGAGATTTGAATCATTAATTACATTGATGACGTCGTTTATTGTTAAGACAAAGATCAAAGGTCCGAGGTGACTCCCTTGAGGAACACCCGAAGTAGCATAAATGAGATCGGAGATTGAAAACCTAAATATAACTCTATATTGGCGGTTCTCTAGGTATGAACTGAGCCATGAGATGAAAAAGGGTGGAAAACCGAGGGCTCTAGGCTTAAAGTAAATAATTTTATGACATATTTTTTCAAAAGCTTTAATAAAATCTGTGGTGATAACGTCCACTTCATTTCCTCTCTCTAATGCATTTAAAGTCTTAGAAACAAATTCCGTAAGGTTTGTTTTAGTAGATCGGCCTTTTAAAACGCCATGCTGGTGTGGAGAAAAGATAGATTTGCAGTGAAAGTAAAGAGAGTCATACACAATACTTTCGAAGAGCTTTGGGATAGAAAGAAGTTTGGCTATGGGACGGTAACTAGCAATATCGTTCTTTGCACCTTTTTTATGAACGGAAAAAATAAAAGAATCCTTTCATAATTTTGGGAAGATGGCTTGAGAAAGTGAAAGGCGAAATAATGCTGCAAGTGGCTGACAGAGAGAGTTAGCTAATTTTTTTTAAGAATATGGCAGGCAGACCATCTGGACCAGGAGAGAAGTCATCTTTAAGCAAACTTATCTTTTTGATGATGATATCAACACTAATTTCAACTGTGGCAAGGGAGGTCTATGGGGCACTTTTAAAGTAACTAAAAAACAGTGGTCAGGTTCTTGTGGGTGATCACTGTCCGACTGCTTGCAAAAGGAGGCAAAAAGGTTTGTGATAATTTTAGGATCGGCAGATATCGTGTCCAGGAATTTAAGAGCTGAGGGAAAGCCATCCGACTTACGTTTGACGTTAATGAATTGATAGAAGCGTCTAGGGTCAGAGATCAGGCAGTCTTGCATGCTGTCAACGTATTCAAGGTAGAGAAATTCGCAGAGAGCGGAGATGCGGCGTTGAGCTTGCTGATAGTTCGAGAAGTCGAAAGCAGTCCTGGATTGCAGGAAAGTTTTCCATAGTTTGTTTCTGTTCTTTATTATACCAAGGAGGGGAAGAGGAGAAATTTTTACGGGGTACGTAAGGGACAGACTGTACAAGACAGTTAAAGATAGACTTGTAGAAAAATTCCAAGGCGATATCGATTGAATTATTATTATTCAGGAAGGAACAGAAATCAATATTTTTGATTAGATTATTAAGATAAACGAAGTCAGCGTTGCGGAAATTCTAAAAAGAATGAATTTTCAAACAATATTAGGTCTGATCCTTTACTTTGGGTTTCTGTGATTTTTAGTCCAAACTTGTCAACATTTTTTTTTTATATGAACTTTGACACAACTTTGGACTAAAATGCGCAGAAATGCACAGAAAATCACAGAAATTCAAAGTAAAGGAACATAAATATTGAGTCTTTATTAGATTCAAAGGAAAATGTGAAGGAAAGCGGAGGATGGAAGCATTTCGAGGGCAGAGAGTAGATGACAGCTTAGGGAAACAAGGGAATTACCGGCATCAGATGAAAAAATTAAGTCAAGCTGCCTCGCTAAGTTGTTAGTAAAGCCACTAACCTGGAAAATACTTAAGTCAAAAAACTGATTGGTAAGCAGGAGCTCCTTTTCAGAGGAGGCATTAACGGGTATAAAAGATGCTTCATCATCTGACGGAGCCCAACGCAGTTGTGGGAGGTTGAAGTCACCAACAATAATAAAATCATCTAGGGGATCTGCAACTTCAACAAGGGAATCAATTTCATCAACAGCAAGTTGGTAGGCTTGGGTGGGCTGCGAAGGGCGAATATAGCAGCAAACAAAGTATATATTCCGATTTTTCAAGGATGTTTTTACGCACACAAACTCAAACAAAGATGCGCGCAAGACTTTTTGATTTGGCAAGCATCAAAACGATTGTGTACTGCTAAAAGAACGCTGCGGCCAGAGATATCATTTTGGTTACCTTGACCATCAGCACGAAAGACGACAAATTCGGAAGAAAATTGTTCTTCGTTGAGGATAGAGGGCCAAAGGCTAGTTTCGGTCAAAGCAAAGATATCATATGGAAGTTTTTGAGAATTAATATAAACAGACGTCGTTTTGGTAGAGAGACAAAATATGGGGGACTAGTTAGGGTCTATAGTTATTTTTAAAAGTGTTGCGGGTATTTTGAAGGTACGAAGTGGGCTTAGAACCGATGTGAGAGGCATACGTTGCAAGGTCTCTGTTAACTGTAGTGGGAGAAATGTTGAAGCCTTCATGGTAACGGATATAGATCTTACGAAGGCAGGCAGGATCTGGTGGGAGGCCTTCTTTTTGAATAGATACGATAAGATTGGTTTTTATTTTACCTTCAATACAAACTGAGTCAGGTTTGTCTTATAAGTACGCTAGATAAAGCCGAACATTGTCAAAAAGTTTAGTTTGTTGTCTCGGGAACGAACCATCATATAACGGCCATCTAGGTCATTTGACATACAGGAGATGGTACAGCAAATCTTGAAGTAAGTTTCACAGAAGGAGGAAGCATAGGATCAAAAATTGGGGGGGTGAGCAGTTGGAGAAGGGGGTCAGGAGTTTTTCTTGGAGTGATATTAGGCTCGTGATGATCAGTAGAGTTAGCAGGAGGGTTTAAGGTATGAGAAAGTCTGAAGTTTGGGTAATATGGTTGTTTGAGGAGGAGTAAGAGGAAACAGGAGTGTTAGAAGAAGGTTCAAAGTTAAATGACACGCGTTTTTGTAATGGTTGGTTTGAGGAGGAGTAAGAAGGTGTATGTTTTCCCATGGTGGGCGGCCTCAATCAGTAATGTGTTTGATCATATATGAGCTGGATGTGCCTGACAAATCTGAGCTTATGTATGCTATTAATCGTATCTCGGAAAACACCATGGTAGCAGGATATATGCAAATACATGAACTATGACAACAACTGGAAATGAGTCCCCGGTAACCACTTTATGGAGAATCTTTCTGCATCTTCGGCTGCAATAAACTGCACATAAGATTTGGGGGTGTGGCATCTTTCGTCTAACAGCGTCAATCAAGATGCCATAACAATAAATGAATCGTCAACTAGCAGATTAAGTCTCTCAAGAAGAGCAAATAAAACTTTTAGCTACCGCATACGTACAAAAATCGGAGCATGGAACGTTCGATCCCTGTACGGCGAAGGTATACTATTAAGTTGAGCGTGATATCAGCATCAGCGAAACTTAGTGGGGAGAGTACGATAACTCAGGCGCCAAGAAATGATAACGGTTTTTTGTAGAACAGTTTAATACAAGCATTTTTTACTATGGTAGGGGGGTCTATCTAACCCCGTTTGGGCGGGAGGGGTAATTTCATAAAAAAAGTACCAAAAATGTAAAAAAAAATATTTAAAAATAACGGTAATACTTACAATTAATTATTATACCGTTTTTTAAAGCCAAATCTCTGTTCTATAAGCTTGTTTTTGAACCAAGTGAAATCTATACATGGTTTTTGAAAAAACGAGTTTTGAACTCAAAATTTGCGAAAAAAAAGCATAAAAAAAGGTTTAAATTGTAATTTCTCAAAACTGCAAAGTTATATACATTTTTTTTCAGACATTTGTTGCTTTAATTAATTCTTAATCAAAAACTGAAAACTAGATAATTCTGTGTCTTCTAGTTTTTGAGAAAATTGAAGAGTATTGGCTTAAAAAAAAATTATAATACTTAATTATAAGTATTACCGTTATTTTTAAATATTTTTTTATATTTTTGGTACTTTTTTTATGAAACTGCCCCTCCCGCCCAAACGGAATGAGATAGACCCCCCCTCCTGTAGTAAAAAATGCTTGTATTTAACGGTTCTACAAAAAACCGTTATCATTTCTTGGCACCTGAGTTATCGTATCATGCCAACTTAGTGGACAGGAAGAGCCAAATCTGAAACTGAACAAACGAGAATGCTGTATTCCGGGGAGGATGAAAGAAAGGGTGGCCAAAGGCTACATGGTGTCGGAATTATGTTGAAGGAAGAAACGAGGCGTAGACTTATTTCCTGGGCGCCCATTTCTGCAAGAATAATGACAGCAAGGTTCCGTTCACATATTTGGAACGTCACAATAATTCAGTGCTACGCCCCCACAAATGAAGCGAGCGTGGAAAACAAAACCGCTTTCTACACTCATATTAACTTAATTAACAGAGGTGTTCCGAGAGCCAACAACATAATTTTTATGGGAGAACTCAATGCCCAGTCGGATCAGACCATTTCGGTCTGGAACGCGTGATGGGGAAAACTGAATTGGGGTCACGTAATGATACGGCGATTTCTGTAACGAAAATCGTCTTGTACTGGGTGAGACTGTTTTTAAAAATAAGACATGCAACAAAATCACCGGATCATCCGAATGGTCAAATTGAAAACCAAGTTGACCAATATGATGATTCAGCAGCGATGAAGGTAGTCAATGTGCGATGTTTGAAGTTTTAGAGATGCTGACATGGGAAGCGACCTCTATTTGGTTCTCATGAGTCTAAAGCTAGGAACCGCAGCCGTACAACGATAATCATATAGAGTGCCGCAAGGAGTTCCCAGCATATGTCGTAACTATGTCACCAACCTTAACAACGGAGCTTCGTCATTAAACGGAATTCAACAATTGATGAGATGTGGGGTGCTTTAAAAGAGTTCTTATGGAGACTGGATCTGAAACTGAACCCAAGCGGACGAGAGTTAGAGACTCTTGTATATCCGAAGAGCACCTGGGATAAAATCGAGCTTCACAAATCGTTGAAGATGCAAATAAATGTCGAAGCAGATGCACAACATAAGGTTGAATTTCGAAGCGAGTATCGCCGAGCACATAAGATGGTCTATCGCAGTGTGAGACGTGACAGGAGGGTGTGGTTAGACGGTCTCGCAGAAAATGTGGAAACTGCTGCAAGAAGAGGAGCTATTAGGGAACTGTACCAAATATCCAAAAATGTTTTCGGGAAAAAAAGGAACACCAATCATCCTGTAGTGGAAGTGGATGGCACACTTTTGGTATCAATTGAGGATCAGCTATGCAGGTGCAGGAAATCCAATCTTCGATTACTCATCACGAAAACAACAAAGCAGCTGGACTTGACGGAATGCCAGCCAAATTCATGAAAGCTGATCCCGTCAGAACGGCTAATATTCTACATCCGTTGATACAAGCTGTGTGGGAAAGCAAAATCTATCCCAGTGACTGGAAGGATGGTGAAATTGTTAAGTTGCCAGAGAAAGGTGACTTTAAGGATTGCAACAATTGGCGAGGTTTTACAGTTTCGTCGGTTTTTCAAGAACTATGGCAACCATAATTTTCGAGCGGATAAAGGTTAGAATCAAGTCTACATTCAAAAGGCATCAAGCTGATTTTCGCAGTGGGTGGTCGTTTTGTTTTACACAGTTGGCGGCTATCCGACTCTTTTGGAATGCGTCATCAGGGTGTGTGCCAGGGGGATGTTTTATCGCCAAATCTTTTTCTACTAGCGATAGACGATGTTTTACGGCCAGCGTTGGAACAGCGGAGAGACAGAAGACCGTTTGAAAGGCTTAGTCACTTAGACTATGCCGATGATATGTGTATATATCTTGGCCAATAACATCAGCGCAGAGGGCTGAACGTGAAACGTGAAATACTGAAGATGAAAGAGGTCTAAAAATAAATAGCAAAAACACAAAAATAATGCTCTACACATCAACTTACTTTTCTACAGGAGACGCCAGCTTAAGATTTTGACCAATTTTGAAGTACCTATTGTTGCAGCAAATGGTGGTAGTGACCTGGACGTTCAAATTTGAATATATAAAGTTCAGGCTGCCTTCGGTTCTACATCTCAAATTTGGAAATCCAGTCAAATCTCCTTACGCACAAAGTTGAGATTCTTCAAATCCATCCATATATGCTTGCAAAACCTGGAAAGTCATTATTTCCATCTCGAGGAAATTGCAGGCTTTTGTGAATCGCTGTTTACGTCATATTCTATAAAAATTAAAAAAAAAAAAAAACAAATGCGTTTTTGCGTCTTGTTGAAACACCCTAAAAAAGGAGTTTATTTGTTTAAAAACTTGAGCTTCACTGCGGTATTTTCTACATACTTCTAACTTCTTCCTCTATTAAACGGTAGATAAGTAGACAAGTCGTTGGTACTTACATTTCCCTTTTCAATTGATGTTGATTTGACAAATACGTGTGAATGAATAATTTGCAACGATTATATTTAAATCTAATAAAAACATATTGACTGTTGAGTATGTAAACTTACTTTATCAATCTGTTTGAAAAAGAGCTTGTTCATGAAATGTTTAAGTTCTTTTCTGGTCATTAACCTTTTACATAATTCATGTGTTATTTTTGTTTATGGATTTATTAAACCATAAGAACAAGTCCCTACTTTATTTTATTTAAAAATAAAAACTAAAATGCTCATTCGTCATTAACAATTCATAAACTTCTTCAAATTGTAATTCCAAGAAAACATTAAGTCTTTTTGCACAAAACATTGCTTTAATTCTTTTAATTTTAGATTGGTATGTATGTAGTTATATGTATAGGTATATTAATTCTGTGCTTTCTTTTTTGACTACTGACTTTTATGATGATGCTCTTGTGCATTCAGATATTATAGCCTCATTTACGAGAGGAGTAATAGCTCCTTCTTCAATTTATGGGATTGACCTTCAGTCATCATGATCACGGTGCATCAAACAGTCTTTTGCAGATGTTTTGCTGTACAATACATATACATATGCAATACATTCTAGGGATTTCCCGTGGGTTCAAGGTTCCTGAAAATGACTATTAGCTCGTTTTGTGGTTGCAATGTGCAATATAAAAAGAATCAGAATCGATTGGATACTTTGATTTATTTAATTACAATCCCAATGACTAATTTTAGTGTGGTTCAGACGATATATGAGTCAATTAATGTTAGTTTTAGTTAACTTAACAATTTGAGTTTTTATTTTAAATCTAATTGCGAACTCATCCCTTGTCTTCATACAAAGTTGGGAATAATGATAAAAAGTTCAATTACAATTATTAAATGTAATTGAAATCTCCAACCTTTTCTGAAATTACTTTTAAATGAAATTTGAAGTGTCAATTACTTGCAACTCAACTTGTAATTGAAAACAAAAGTATACATCAAAAAAGCAGTAATGTTTACTTTTTTCAGTTAACATCCTACAAAAATTTAATTAATTTATTGCTTTTGTAAGTTTGTATCTTACGCACGGCCGTAGCTACGGTAGGCCATTGTGGGGCAATGCCCTACCATAAAATGCCAATGCCCTTCCTTAAAAATACCATCAACTATCGGTACGATTTCCTAATTTTCTTTAATTTACAACAAAAAAACGAATTTGAAGGAAATGGCTCATATATTGATTTCATGTCAAATAAAATTTAAATTTAATCTAATATAACGACGATGGAAGAAACAACTAATTTTGTCCAGACGTCCAAGGGGCGGTCTTAAATCTATAAAATCTAAAGCAGTCAAGCGATTCAGATGAAATTTTCAGGATAGATCATAAGATAAAATTTCCGCCCATATACGCACCCACTTTTTAAAATAGGTCATCTAATCGTTGCAAGTTGATATAATTAAGGAGTGCGTTTTTGACAAAAATTTAGTTTTTTGACAGTAATTTTTATTGAATTCCCTAATAACAGCTTTAGAATAAAGCAACAAAGCTTGATGGTAAATATTAGCCCCACCAACTTTCGAGGGCGTTTTTTAAAAACAAAAATTGTATAGTTTCCTATAAAAAAAAATAAAATAAAATGTGTAGAAAATGCCTTTTATGAAAATAAAGTCATTCAAAGTTTTTTACCACGCCCACTTTTTAGAGTAGTACCGATTAAAAATAACAAAATTATGAACTATATTTCGTAACAGGTAGTGAAGGGTGTTAACGAAGTAATAAATTGAATATTTTAAAGTCCCTAAAAATTTTCCTTACGAATGAAAAATGAAAATGGTACAAATGCAAAGATCCAGCTCCACAAGTTACATTCGTATTGGTTTTTCTATAATTTAGGGCAAGGATTTTAAAGACACAAGCTCGGTGTTTTTGAAGGTTCGCAGATATTAACAGCTAACTTCGTTTGTATTCGATACAGATGGTGGAAAAATAACAAAATAATCAAAAAAATCAGATAATTAAAAATAATAACTGTTAAAATATGCTCATTTTTATCTTCAAATTCAAAGTCACTGAAATTTTATTCATCTGGAATTTTATATTTAGAAACTTTAAAAACAAATTGATTGTAATGCTTTAACTATAGATAACTTGATCAAACTGCAATGTCAAAAATCGAAAAATTTAACAGTCGATAAAATTTTTGTCCGCCCCTGAACCACAGTGCACCGGTCTTTGTGTCTATGTAGGTCGGTACGTCTGTACGTCTGTGAACCTATGCGTCCACTATACATCGAACTAGACGCTAGATCCTTGTAAAGTATATCAATTTGCTTCAAACTTGGTTCAGAGCATTTTTTATCGTTCCCTAGATGAGAAATAAATTTTTGTTGCAGCTCATCTCGAACGAGAAGCTGCCGTACAACAGTTTTGTTTTTTTTCGGATTTTCTCAAATTTTTTTTGAGAAAATAGTCTTATTTTTGGTTTATTTCTATAATGTATTTTTAATTGCTCGAACAATTTTTTTCTTATTTTGCAACACTTGTACCTACTTTTTGAAAATATGAACTATTTCATTCCGCAATTTTTCAAACTCATTTTTTTGTTATAAAACTATGCATACAATTGTTTTTTAAAAACATAAGCTTGGTGGTGAGAAAAAAATTTCGTCAAAGAAAAAATGTCCGTTGTGTGAACGAAATTTGGCATTCATCGTCATCGTCAGCTTACAGTTTGCTAAAGAAAATCGCAATGGGGCAGTTCTTTGCAAAAGAAAACACAAAATGCCAAACTAAATTTTTTTCTCCAAAAGAATTTCAGTGACAGTCAATGAAAAAAATAACTTTGTTGGTACTTTTTTAAACTAATTCCTTCACAATATTTATTAGGTATTGTTATAAAAACTTCATTTCAACCATATTCAATGCCTAGTCACCTTAAAGCCTTGAACCACAAGAGCTATTTCGTGCAATCCAGTCATCCAGCCATAAGTCAAAATTTGTGCCAGATTACATCAAAATTTTTTTTTAATCCAGCCCTACCTGTTTCCATCGCTGCCCTACCTGAAATTCAACTCTAGCTACGGCCCTGATCTTACGTGATTTTTAATTAATGAAATTATGTAATGAATTACAATCCAAGAAATCAATTAACTTGAGTGTATTTATAAATATTCTATCAATTACTTGCAAAAACCCATTACTACCTATATTCAATTACATGTATTTTCGTAGTGATTTTTGTTCAATTACATGCAATTTGTAAGTGAATTTATTCAATTACAATGAATTAAAATGCGTTTTTTTTTTCAACTACAATTACATATATGCATGTGTGATTGTAATGGAAAAAGTTCAAGTACTTATTGCTTGAAATTGAAGTGGAAGTTGAAATATATTTAAAACAAGTAATCATTATTTCTGAATTCCTTTTTCATAGATTGAAGTTGTTTTCAGTTGAAATCAGGAAACCATGAAGGCACAGAATTTCTAAAAAGTAGTAAACTTTTAAAAGATACCCAAACTGACAGAGGCACATTAGAATAATCATTACAAATTTCCAGTCATGGTCTAATTTTTTGAGTTTTAGATTAGCTCAGGAAAATTAGACTTTCACTTCCAAAAAAAATTCCGACAAAGCTGAATTTTAGTGGAGAGCTTTCTTTTGATGCCTTAAGCATTTCCTAAAAAAAATCCGTAAATTTGGGCCGGTGCTTAGTTTTTTAGGGGGGGGGGGAGTTTAAATTCAGTTTTTTCTTAATTTCTCGACAGCTATCAGTTTTTTTGAAAAAGGGTGAAGGATCAAATTGTAACTTATGTATGTAATTCTACACAAAAAAGAATAAAATACTTTTTTTCATACAATCAATGGATTCAGAGAAAATCACTCAAGATCCATGGTGGAGCAAATTTTTTCAAAAAGTGTATTAAAAATTGTTGCTTGGCTTCATCCCCTCATTATAAAACATAGTTTTTCCCGGGGTAAGGGGAAGGCCGCCATCTTTAAAAATAAAGTGATTTGGTTTTTATTCAACAACTTGATTGAATTTTATTAATAATCATTATGTGTGTACATTAGGGTGGTCCTTAAATTGGACATTGTCTTGGATAGCTTTCATTCGATTCAAAACATTGAAAACTATTTCCCTAATTTTTTCAGATTTTTATTTCACCCCCCTGGTCTCCCTTTTTCCACTTCAAAGTACAAATATTGGATTAAGGGTGATTCTTATAACACGCGAAAAAAGATCAGGGGCCCTACTATGTAACTTTATTCTACTTTCGAATCCATTCGGAAGTTTCTTTCAATGCTTATTATAAGTGGTAATATGTATGAAAATGGGATAAAATTTTAGTGCTTCCGGCTTTGTGCCAGAGAATCTTGAATTAGCGCTGTTCTATTTCCGTTTATAAGCGCTGGCTTAAGAATTACCGAGCTGAGATTTTGCGAATTCGAACGTTTTTATTGTAGAATCGAGTTACATAGTTGGGCCCCATAACTTATAGATAAGATTCAGACGAAAAAAAATTTGGGAGAGAGTACGATAACTCAGGCGCCAAGAAATTATAACGGTTTTTTGTAGAACTGTTTAATACAAGCATTTTTTACTATAGGAGGGGGGGTCTATCTCACCCCGTTTGGGCGGGAGGGGCAATTTCATAAAAACAGTACCAAAAATGTAAAAAAAATATTAAAAAATAACGGTAATACTTACAACAAAGTATTATACCTTTATTTAAAGCTAATACTTTGTACTATTAGCCAGTTTTTGAATCAAGTGAAATCTATGCATGGTTTTTGATAAAATGAGTTTTAAACTCAAAACTTGCGAGAAAAAAACATAAAAAATAGGTTTTAAGTGTAATTTCTCAAAACTGTAAAATTATATATCATTTTGATATTAGTTGCTCGTATTAATTCTTAATCAAAAACTGAAAACTAAATGGTTCTATGTCTTCTAGTTTTTGAAAAAAACGGAAATAAAATACAATTTTTATTTTCGAAACTATAATTATGAATCTAACTTTTGTATGTCTTTTTGGAAGCTTATCTTGATATCATTATAATATATTTTTTCTATCAATAAAACGAAAGATATAAAGAAAAATGCGAAATATTTTTTTTGGGAAAATACTTTTTCCGACTATTGTATTTTACCCAAGCAAGATGAAGAAAAAATTTTCACTACAATTAAAAGCTCTTATTATAACGATTCTGGTTCAAAGTTAACTCTTACTAACTAACAAATAACACTTTTGAAGGACATCAGATTGAAACATACTTTTTGAAGTTGAAAAGTCACGTTCTGCAAATTTTTAAATAAAGTTCATAAGCATACCTGCCTTTCAATGTCTCTAAAAAAAACCGTACAAAATTAGACCCTTTGGACTAAAAAAATATATGATGAGAATAGTCATCTTTAATCATTCTCAGATATATATCGATATATATCTAAAAAAAACTATATTTTATGGAGTTTTACCTTTTATTAACTAAATCTATTTTGTATTAAAATTGAATCTCATTTGTTTTCGAAATAAATTTAGTTGTCTTACACTTACTGCGAATGCAACTTCATCCCACCTTTTGCTAGCCTTTATTTCTGTTATTCTTATTATTAATAATAAATTTTACCTACAACTGGCATTTGAACTAGCGGTTATAGCAAAAAAAAAAGGTGTTCAGCTTATTTCTAAATTGTACACTGTGGCGTATGCAAATCCCTGGAAATAGAAAGAGCAATATCCAAATTTTGTAATAAGCTCCATGAAACTAGGCTCCATCAGAAAAAGAAAAAATTAAATTAATGAATTAAGCCCCAAAAATAAATAAAATAAAGCCCCAATTTTTGTTTGTCTCTTTTTTTTTTAATAATACCCGAATTTCTTTTTTATATTAAGGTTTTTTTTACACTTCAGATTCTTTGTTGTAGTGAGCTTAGAGCAAGCTGCAACCTACAATCAGAGGCTCATCATAAGTGCATGTGTTAGTGGTTAGTAAAAAAAGCAATCTAATACATGCATAATAATATACTAATAAATAAACAAAATTAAACAAAAAAATCTATATACATACATACATAATTAAACAATATACAAAATATTTAAGTCATAGTTTCAAGAAGTAAAAACAATCACGACCGTGGAGCACTGGTTCGAAATACTTTCTTTAATGCCATCTTACTTATGTTAAAATCAACAGAGGAGCCGTTTAAATTAAAAATCATGCACATACGGTTAAGAGGCTCATGTATACCGTAGTTAGTTCTATGGAAATTAACGTGTAAAAGTTCAAATCTTCGCAGGTGGTGAGATCCTCCTCGGTAATTTATGCCAATACAGGCTAACAATTCTGGAGCATCAATTTGGCCATTTATAAGTTGGTGAAGAAATAGTAAATCATTATTAACACGCCTTTGATATAAGGTTTGGACCTGCAGTAGCTGGATCCGATGTTCATATGGTGGAAGGTTGTACGGATCATCCCAAGGAAGACCCTTTAGAGCAAAGCGAATGAATTTATGCTGTATTGATTCAATACGATTTTTCTGAATTTCATAAAAGGGAGACCATATTTGCGAGGCATACTCTAGATGAGGTCGTACATAACAATTGTATAAAGAAAGGGTAACATAAGGATCACTAAATTCCTTAGCCCAACGTTTTATAAATCCAAGCATAGAGCTTGCTTTATTAACAATGTAATTAATGTGTTCAGTGAATTCTAAATTTGAGCTAAAGTTAACACCCAAGTCCTTGAAACTAAAGACTCGACAGAGTTTTTGCTGCGAAATGGAATAATCAAAAGCACTTGCAAGTCGCTTCCTGGAAAAGGTAATTTTTTGGCATTTAACAGGGTTAAGAGAAAGACCATTCTTACCACACCAAATATTGAAACTGTCAATATCGGCTTGCAGGAGAACGTGGTCAGTGTCAGCTTTTATTGACTTAAATATCTTCATATCATCGGCAAATATAAGAATGTCACTAGAGCGTATACATGAAACAACATCATTTATAGCCAGGATAAATAGAAATGGACCAAGATGACTTCCCTGGGGCACACCGGAGTGAGCAATGAATGAATTTGAAAGGCAGTTTCTAAATTTTACTAAGGTTAAGGTTAATTTTTAAAATGAAATTAAACCCCAAATTGCCAACACAGAACATCCCTAATGCTATGTTTCCACCAAAGGTTTATCCCAGTTCAAATTTAATAAATCTATTTGGTGTTTCCACCGCACAAAAAGATTTTAAAAAAATTTACTTTGACAGCACCTTTAAAAATGCAAATGGTGTTTCATTTTTTCTAATGAAAAGGAAGTAAGATACAATGTTTTCTTTGTGAAGAACTCAATTCAGCCATGAATGAATCCTTCAGCGCCATACAAGAATAGGTTAGTTTGATTTGTAAAAGTATTTGTCCTAGGAAGATTTAGCAAGATTAATTTCTAATCTTCAAGATTTACGAAGTATATTTGAATGGTAAATCTTTGAGATTTAAAAAAGATTTGAGGTTAATCTTATTAAATCTCAGACAAGCGTTATGTGGAAATGCAGCATAACTATCTAACTACTTGGATCGTATCTAGTAGGTACATTTTCTCTTGTACAAGGGCCAGGATTAGCTATTGGGCCATAGCCCAGGGGCAGGGCGGCAAATTTTTGGGGGGTGGCAAATTTTGAAGATTGCAAGAAAAAAATGATTGTAAAAAGGAAATGAAAATATTCTCATATACATATACAACATACATACATAAATACGTATTTGGTTTTCCCTAGGATCTTTTCCATAAAGAACAAACAAAATCTCGAATACCCACACAAATCAAAGTTTTTTTTAATATCACCACTTCATGTGCGTTTTCGTGCACTAGTGCTCGACGGAAAAACTCGAATTATTTTTTTCTACAATTGCACACAAAACACAACACTGTAAGGCTCCAGTTATAGCTATCATTGAAACTCATCATTGAACGTTTTGTTCTTCCATTTTGATGTATTAAGGAAATAAAATCATTGGCTATTTTAATGGAGAATTAAAGCTCAAGACAAAATTTCAAATGAGCGCAACCTTCCTTAAAAAAGTCTTTGAATTTTCAATGATCATTGATAAGATATTTCAATCCTAGAAAAAATAATACTCATTTTCTGACTAGTAATAATAATTAAGACAAGACCTCTATTTTGTCATCAAAATAATCACTAATTTTTCTTTCTCAAAATCAATCATTAAAACTTTCAATGATAAGTATCAATGATAGCTTTAAGTGGAGACAAAAAGTGGTATTCATGTCATTTCATGATTTTTACAATACGTATGTAGGTACATGGTATGATATGTATTTATCCTTAAATTTATTGTATGCTCTGTCCATCTACGTCACAAAAGACTACCACAAATAAAAAAGACTGAAAACTAATGCAAAGCGAAAGTATGAAAACAGCTATTCACAGTAATGAAAACATAAAAATTCAAATGTCAAACAGGGCAAATAATTTGCAGACCATTTTTCCAAACCTAGATATCGCCTTAAGTATTTATTTTGCCCTTTTTGCAACAAACTGTTCGGTTAAATGATCTTTTTAGGCCATAAAAAGGATAACGAATTTGTTAAAATCTTCAATGTCTAAAAAGAAATTAAATAGTTTTGCAATAGACGGTGTTCATACGAGCTTCACGTGAGGCGACTCATTTTGACGTTTCTCTTTTTTTATCTCATTCCTATTTATTGGAAGGAAAGAGATGACGAGGTGAGGCAGAAATTTTCAAAAAATTTAGAAACTTCAGCCTCACTTGGCCATCTCTTTCTTTCTAAGAGATTAGAGTGAGATACAAATTAGAGACGTGAAAATGAGTCACTTAACGGTGAAGCTCGTATGAACACCATCATACACATATTAATTGAAGCCAAGCTTGTTGAAAATATGAGTTTCGAAAAAATAATATCTGATTTTGCTCCCGTTAAATCTTGTCGTTATAGTCGTCAAGATTTAAATTTAAAAAAACGTTATTTAATTCAACTTAATAAAAGCTTTTATTAAAAATCACATCTTATTTGAAGACAGAATGAGATCCATTTATAATTCCACTGTTTCCTATGTAAAATCTGTGACCAGTCTTAGTTTCAAAGTTACGAATGATTTATCTTGTAGGGATCATTTCTCCCTACAGTACCGAAATTCTAAATTGCACCCTATCCAAATATACAAATCATCGAAACTGCACATTCTTGCACAGAGTGATTCACTCAAAAACGCCTCTGTATCTCTACGAAAAAACTAGCTTGTGCCATTATTTTAACGACTGAGATGGCTGGGTCATCTAGAGCGGATGGACACCAATGCTCCGGCCCGGAAAGTCTTTGAATCCAGCCCCGTGGGACAACGCAGTAGAGGTGGACAGCGTAAAAGGTGGCGCACGCAAGTGGAAGAGTACCTCAACCAACTTGGCGTGCGAAACTGAAGACAGCTAGCTAGAAACCGAGCCGGCTGGAAGAAGCTTGTTGGTTGAGGCCCTGGTCCACCCCGGACTGTAGCGCCACCTTAAGTAAGTAAGTAAGTAAGCTTGTGCCATTCCTCTAGAACAGGAAATATATTGATACAATCTTTCAAGTACTTTAACTCCTCACAGTTGTTCTTTTTCGCCTATGGAATTCTCTGCCGGTAAAGATTAAACAAATCAGAGAAACTGCAAACTTCAAAACTGAAGCATTTGAACACTTATCAAATGCGCGTTCATAGATTAAAATGTTTGTAGGAAGAAGGTGAAGAATTAGAGAAGAAAAGGAAGAATTTTGTTCCATAAGTAATAGATGTACTGTATATATGTATAGAAAAACAAAAAAAAATGTTACAATGAGGGAAAAATGTAACTTAAAATCTAATAGAAAATTTTTGATTTAAAGTTGAATAATATTCATTAAATCATATTTAATTTCCCGTTGAAAACCTGTTGATTTAAATAGGCAACGTAGATTTAACAAAGCCAACTTAGTTTCAAAGCGAATCGTATTCAATTTTACATTGAAATCAACTTTTCGAACATTTAAAGTACACTCAACGTAGTTTCAAAGTGCAACATGCTAATATTTTTTCGAAATCGAATTTCAAATTTCCATGCACGTTGCACGTACTTTTAAAGTGTTGCATAGTTAGACCAACGACAAAGTCAGATTTTTTAGATTTTTTAATCAGTTTTTAATTTATATTTTAACTTAATATATAGAATTTCGAGAGCGCTTCGTAATTTCACGAAGTATCTACAAAACATTTGTGAAAAAAATTAACGCGCACTCAAAATTCAATTACATTTAATCAAAACAAAATTATTACTTTTCTCATATTTATTTTTGTCATTTGTTTAATGAATAAGTTTCCATTTTATTTTAAATCAAGAACTGGACGAAGTTGAATTAAAGTTTTAAAAAAGTATTTTAAAATTTGTATGTATTTCAATCAACGATGCTTGTAGTTTACTCGAAGTTGATACATATTGTTTTAAAGATGGATGAATTACACTCAACGATGATCACATCTCAAATGAAGAGAAAAAATGGTAAAATCATATTTGTTTAAAAAGAGGGAAACACCTTGAATTAATGTCATTGCTACTTTGAATTTAAAATTTTCGTCTTCGAAGCCAAATCGTTCCGAAAAATATTTAAATCAAAGTTGTTTCCGTTGATTTTACGTGGTTTTTTTTCTCGGTGTATATATTTTGAATAGTTTTATTTTTCATTTTGTATTTTTAAGTTAAAGTTTAAATTTTCTCTGTAAAAAATACTACAAAAAACTAAGTTTTACTTACTTATTGTATTGTCACTAAAATTGAATTGAATTGAAATTGACAATCAGCCCAGTCAACTTTGGAATTTAACTTGCATTTTTCGACGGACAACATTTTTGTATGGGATCGCCTCCTCTTTATAAAAACGAGTTTTTGGGATTAGGGAAGAGCCGCCATCTTGTTTTGTTTTTATTTATAAACTTTTTCAGATTACATTTTACAACAAAACGTCCAACTAAAACCTTGTGGAAGATACAATTATCTACAAAAAAAGCTATTTACGACCACTGTAGGTTGTTGCATCTTTGAGTTATAGTTGAGTTCACCTATGAATCATGTGTTGGGGCTGGTATGACATTTCTTGTAATATCTCACTCGTTATTACTGGCCACGTAATGTGTGATCAATCGAACGCCAAAGTTTTCACTTTTCTTCAGAATCGAAAGGCAAGTTGAAATATTTTCAATTTTTTCTTCCGAATTTTTGTACGAAAAAACGGAAAATTACAATTTTGTCCACAAAATGCGATTTCATGGTGTTTGTTAATTTAGCTAAGTTAGCAAAATTATTGTATTGTAAGCTAAAAAAATTGTAACACTTACGATCAAAAGGTTGTCCTGTCTTATTCATTATTATTGCTTCCCCTCACCAGTGGTAAGGAGCTTAAAATTTCGTTACAGCAAACTTCGCACTTAATACAGCAACATTCAAAAGGTACAAGAAATTTTTTGTATTATCTACGGTCTTGTCAAGGTCAATGCACCTTGTCCATTCAGTCAGAACAAAATAGCTCCCACCTAAGCAAATTCGATTGAACCAAAAATTACCAAATATATTTGATTTTAAATAGAAATTGTAAAAAAAGTATTCAGGTTTTCCGATATATCGCGATGTACAAATATACAAATCTCAAAATTGGATAAAAACTTTTCAAGTTTTCTTATAGGAGGCGAAGAACATTAAAATCCAAAAATTAGCTAGAACTAAAAAAAAAGTCATCTTTACATATTATCTTATCTACCTTACTTCTTAAAAAATAAATAAAATAATATTATTTATTAAGAAAATTCTGACTTCTTAAGTTGATTTTCATTTTTTTTTTTAAATAAATTCGTTTGTCCTATACTATAACTACAAATGCAACTTTAACGCACCTTTTGTAAACCTGTACTATATACAAATTTCATTAATAATAATTTTCAACTACAATTGACATTTGAACTACCGTTTTTTAGCAATAAAAAAGCTTTTTCAGATTTTATGGTACACTGTGGCGTATGCGTACTATTACTCAAACCAATGATCAGATTTGATTTTAAATCGATCAAAAACATTAATATATGGACTATGGTGGCACTAATAGGAGTGATCAAGGTAATTAAACAATTTTTATCAATCGGTTAACGTTAACACGTGTCGGCAATCACTTGAAAATTCCCATACAAATACTTGGAAATTTAATTTATTTTCATTTTTTTTTAAACAATCAACAGTTAATATAGTTGTATTTGTCATCAAACCAAAAAAAAAACTCTATGGAAAAATGATTGATCATGTTCCGCAATACAATCATTGAAAACAGGCAGTGCGGCCGTTTGATTCTTCTCATCTTTGGTTATCCCAAACAAGTTCCATTTCGATTCAACTACTTACGGTGGTGAAGATCCAAAATTTGGGGAGATATTTCATAGTTTAATTTGGGGACTTATTTCAACATGAAATAAACCTGCAACTGAGTGCCCAAAATTCCCTGATATAAATCCCAAATTTTGGTGAGTTTTTCCATATGAAAAAACACATGTAATTTTTTTTGGACCGTTCATTAATGTTTAAAGTTTTATGTATGACTTTTTTGCTTTCAAAATTCAATTCATATTTATTATTATGCAAGATATACTGTTAGTCTTTTTTAGATTTAATTAACCAAATCCCAATAATTTGTTAAGTGTAGTAGGTATTTTTTTTTCCTTAAAACTGGATTTTGCGAAAAAAGTGTGTAACCAGGTAATAACCATTTATTTAACTTCCCAATTTTTAAATAAATGCACTTCAATTGTTTTTAAATTCCAATCATATATTATGCTGGTATTAAATAAATTTACACCTGTGAGTCAATGAATTTTATAATTAACATCGGCAGAGGTGCTAGACTATTTTGTTTATATTTGTACAAGCACACACTATAATTACTTACCTAAATGATTGCTTCAGGTGTATTGTGCTCATTAATAGTTATACTCGTCTGGCATCAACTTACCTCACTCCACAGCCCCGGTTATGTTTCAAACAAGCCAATTATAATTGAGGTAACGATTATATGCGGTCTATACGAGACCTAGGTAATGTAATTTATTCATTCATTGAATTCAACAACAAGATATTTATCTAAAAGTTGTTACAAATGACAATAATTGTACCTACACTACATAAAATAAACGTGTTAATATTGTGTTGTGTGAATGATAAAACCATGAATGGATTTTGGTAGGAATGTATCTATGCCAACCAGTTAAATCTACTTGTTTAAATAAAAATAAAAAGCTATTAAGGTCTTATTAGTATAAAATTTCCCTTACAAAAGTATTAACTTTAACCATAAACCAACTGACAAAGAGTTTGTATGATAGATTTTATTATAGTTCATCATTAAAATAATTCTTAGGTTATTGAGCTTTACTTTGTATACATACATACATAGCTCCACATGAACATGACCTTTTAAAAATATACAGGATGTTAAATTGACTGAAAAGATATGTGTTTTCTTACTTTTTTAATTGATCTTATAGAATTTCATCATTAACCGCACAAACCACAAAATCTACACTTCCGTGTGTACATTTATATTTTCCCGAAAATGCATAAGTTATAATTATTATTATTCGCGTATCGCTAACCTCTGACCCATACAGCCTTGTCTATGGGCTCATCCCCCATAATTACTAAAGTAAACAATTAAACCACTGCAAAATCGATCTTCTTCTATTCTTAAACTTTTGAATAAAATCAAAATAAAAAAACACACATTGATCAATAAATTTGATTAATTTGGCAAAGAAAAAAAAAACACAACTTTAATCATACAATTAGAAAATAATTGGCTGAAGCGCCTTTAGCTTAATCAAACCCAATGACTATATTTCCATTGTATCTACGTGACTTCTTCCTGATGATGTTCGATGCGGTAGAACGATAGTAATTATTGCTGTGTAGATGGTAACTTCTGTGGACCATCCTATATCGTCTTGCAAATTCAATTCTATAAACGTGAAATCAAAGATATTGATTTCTTTTTTTTTATATATACAAATATTTATATCTTATTAATGGTAAACACCTTACATTACGGCATACTGATGACCTCATATATTATTTTTACTATATTTTACTGTTTCCGGCTGATTTAGTCATTTTTCATTCGTGATGATTCAAATTGATTTCTTTTTATAAAGAAAAAC
Organism: Dasysyrphus tricinctus; assembly: GCA_963921185.1. NCBI lineage: Eukaryota > Metazoa > Arthropoda > Insecta > Diptera > Syrphidae > Dasysyrphus > Dasysyrphus tricinctus. The sequence goes on along the minus strand of OY992530.1, from coordinate 152,974,807 downwards.
AAATTCTTAAAGAAATATTAAACCAATAATAAAATTATGGTTTTATGTATCTAATAACCTGAAGATCAGTGTTCTATTTGGAGATGCATTGTTGAAACAAATCAGACGAATTCAAATTATATTGATAACTTGTTGTCTACATATTTATTAAAAAAAAAACAGTAGAGATCATACATAAATGTCTTCCAATATGACCTGTTAAAAACATCAAACTATACCGAACAGTCTAAATACTTACTTACTTACTTACTTTAGGTTGCGCTACAGTCCGGGGTGGACCAGGGCCTCAACCAACAAGCTTCTTCCAGCCAGCTCGGTTTCTAGCTAGCTGTATCCAGTTTCGCGCTCCAAGTTGGTTGAGGTCCTCTTCCACTTGCGTGCGCGTGCGCCACCTTTTACGCTGTCCATGTCCACCTCTACTGCGTTGTCCCACGGGGTTGGACTCAAAGACTTTCCAGGCCGGAGCATTGGTATCCATTCGCTCTAGGTGACCCAGACATCTTAGTCGTTGGCTTTTCACCTTTGTGGCTAGGTCGGTATCACTGTACAGCCCATACAGCTCGTTATTGTATCTTCTTCTCCATTCCCCATCTATGCAGACGGGACCAAAAATCACAAGGAAAATTTTCCTCTCAAAACAGCCTAACGCGTTCTCATCCACTATTAGCAATGTCCGTCCATGCCTCTGCACCATACATCAGGACCCGGATGATAAGCGTGTTATTAGTTACTCGAGAGAGGGCTTTGCCTCTCAATTGCCTTCTTAGCCCGAAGAAACAGCGATTGGCAAGAGTAATTCTTCGTTTGATCTCAGCACTGGTATCGTTTGCTGAGTTTATAGCGGATCCTAGGTAGACAAAGTCTCTGACCACCTCAAAATTATAGCTGTCTATAGTGATGTTGTGTCCTAGATGTCAATGTTGGGTGTCCTTTCTTGTTGACAGCATATATTTTGTTTTGCTTTCATTCACCGTTAGACCCATCTTCTTGGCTTCCTTCTCATTGCTCACAAAAGCACCACTGACATCACGCTTTGTTCGTCCAATTATGTCAATGTCGTCAGCGTAAGCGAGTAATTGGACGGACTTTTGAAAGATTGTGCCTCTAGTGTTGACATGAGAGTTTTGCACTATTCTTTCTACCACAACTTTTCGCCCCGCGGCAAAGTCGATTAACCTGAGTCCGTTATCGGAGGTGGTGTCGTGCAGGCTATATCTTCCGATTGTGCCACCAAAGACATCTTCTCTTCCTAGTAAGGCATTAAAATCACCCAGGACAATTTTAATGTCATAGCTAGAGCATTGCTCATATGTCTTGTCCAGGTGCTCGTAGAACTCGTCCTTGGTGTCGTCATCTTTCTCCTCTCTGGGGGAATGCGCGTATATGAGGCGGATGTTGGTGAACTTAGCCTTAGGTTAGGTTAGGTTTGAAGGGGTGATGTTACGGCAGGCCGTCGCATCTCACTCGGATCTCATGGATCCATTGCGCTCCCCATAGGATTTTGGTAAGGAAGGTTTGGGGAAAAGGATAAGATGGATTGGTGGAGTTTAGGTATGGGATGCCTCCCTGAACCACCCTGAATTCGGAATGAATTTCAGGATGTTTCTTAGTGGCAAGTTAGAGATGTCGCCCAATTCATCGAAAAAATATTCTCCGAGGGCTGCTTTTCTGGTTCTGGCTAGGCTGGGGCATTCACAAAGAAAGTGATATGAGCCCTCCTCCACCTCTACATCCTGACACCCTCTACACAAGTCCGACGAGCTAATGCCCATTCTGTGCATGTGGGTTCCCATTGAGTTGTGACCCGTTAGGACTCCAACTAGAGTGGAAAGTTGAGGCCTACTTATCTTAAGTAAATATTCTGTCTTTTTTCTAGAGATATTCGGCCATAGATTCCTCGAAACCCTGCAATAGTCGATGGTTGACCACCTGACGTCTGCAACCTCGAGGAATCTTTGGTGAATTCTACTTTTTTCTTGCTCCATTGGAACAAGTACAGAGTGATCGGTTTGGCTCGGATCAAGAGATGACCCGTTTTTGGCCAGTTCATCTGCCATTTCATTCCCGTATATATCACGGTGTCCTGGGACCCATCTTAGGGTGACTGTGTTCGATGCACTGAGAATCCTCAGTTCATTACGGCAACTATCTACCAGTTTGGACTTTGTAGTAATTGAGGAAATGGCTTTTATTGCCGCCTGACTATCTATAAAGATATCGATATTTCTATTAACTACTTCACGTGAGGCAAGATATTTTGCGGCTTCGCATACTGCAAGTACTTCCGCTTGGAATACACTAGAGTAATTGGGAAGCTTTATTGATCTGTTAATAGGAGGGTTAACTGAATAGATACCAGACCCTACCCCCTCACATGTCTTGGAACCGTCCGTAAACACCGAGACATGATTAGCGTTAATGACCCGGTTTTCATTCCAGGATTCCCTTGTCGGGATATCTGTTATGGCCACTGGGTTAAAATCTATGTGCGGTGTGATGTAGTCGGTTTGAATGTCTATGTCTGTAAATTTCATAATAGTTCTATGACCGTAGTGGCCCCTCTTCCAGTTATTGCACTGTTTAAGTCTTAAAGCACTTTTGGCCGTCAACTCTTTTGTAAACAAATCGAGTGGGGCTAGTGAAAGGAATGTTTCTAGGGCTGCCGTTGGTGTAGTTCTCATAGCACTGGTTGTGCCGATACACGCTATTCTTTGGATTTTTGTCATGGTCTTAAGATTGGTTTCCTTATCTAAGGCTGGCCACCAGACCATGCATGCGTACGTAAGAATTGGCCTTATTATGGCTGTGTACATCCAATGAATGGTTCTGGGGCTGGGACCCCATCTTTTACCAAAGATTCTACTGCAAGTGTAGAATGCAATTGAGGCTTTTTTCCCTCTTTCTTTAATGTTTTCTTTCCAGTGTAGTTTACGGTCAAGCACAATACCAAGGTACTTGGCAGTTCCCGAAACCTTTAGCGGAATTCCGTTAATGGTTGGCAAGTTTATGTTGGGAACGTTATGCTTCCTCGTAAACAATACCAGTTCTGTCTTAAGTGGGTTAACGTTAAGTCCACAGCTACTGGCCCAGTTACTGAGCTTGTCAAGGGCTGTTTGTAGGAGTTCGCTCAGCGTAGGAGCAAATTTTCCCGAGGCCATTAATACGATGTCATCGGCATATACAACGACCTTGACACCACTTGGACTTAGCTTAACTAAGATCTGGTTAACTACGAGAAGCCAGAGCAGAGGAGATAAGACTCCACCTTGTGGAGTACCTCTACACGTCCTGGCTTTTAGTTTGCTGTCACCTAATTCTGCATTTATAAGTCTTGATTGAAGCATACATTCTTTCCAGTTTGTCACCATCGGATCGATGTTGATAGAGTTAAGGGCTTGTCGAATTGAATCGTTATTAACATTATTGAAGGCCCCTTCTATGTCCACGAATGCTGCAAGGGTAAATTCCTTGAACTGTATTGAGTTTTCAATTGTGCCGACCACTTCATGAAGTGCTGTCTCAACAGATTTGCCCTTCATGTATGCATGTTGGGCCTGCGAGAGCACACCATCATTCAGTTTTAGGCGAATATGGGTTTCAATTAGTCTTTCTAGAGTCTTGAGGAGAAAGGAGGACAGGCTTATTGGCCTGAAATCTTTCGGTTCAGTGTGCGTGGGCTTGCCAGCCTTTGGGATGAAGATGACATTGACTTCTCTCCAACTAGTAGGAATGTAAGTGATGTTAAGACATCCCCTAAAGATGTCCACTAGAATTGGAACAATTAAATCCTTAGAGCATTGGAGCATAATCGGAATTATTCCATCCGGCCCTGCAGATTTGTATGCTGAGAAGGAGTCAATGGCCCAAGCCACCTTCCTACTGTCTACGATTTGATTGCTAATGTCAGAGATTACACTTGTGTTCGGGGCTCTGTCCACAGGAGATGTATCGATAATACATCCTGGGAAGTGAGTGGTAACAAGTGATTCTAATGTCTCGGAGCAGGAGTCTGTCCATGTTTTATCGGGTCTTTGAAGGAAGAACTTAGCCTTGATGCGAATTGTCGTGAGGTGTTCGTTCACATAGTTGAAACTGAAGACTTCTTGCATAAGTCTGCCTCTAACGACGAATCCACATCCAAAGAGACGCTGCCCTTGTGGTCGGTAATAGTCACCGTAGTAGATATATCGTAGTCTTTCAGTTTTCTTTTGCCCGGCCCATCCTATCGCACTTCTTGGATGGCGGTGATGTCTGCTTTGTAGCAGTCTAGGGCCTCTGCTAAATGTTCGGCTGCACGTGTACTATAGAGAGGTAGAACATTCCACGTGCAAATCCGAAGTTCGTTGTCCTTATTTCGTTTGCTATGGTCGTCAACAGTAAATCCGTCCGTATCCGAGGCTTGTTTTTGCTTCGCAACTAAAGTAGCTTTACGTGGCCGGGAAGTCACCCTGACGGCACGACCCCCAACCTGGAGGACCAGACCCTTACAATATAGCTCCAAGGGCGGGGAGCCGGATCAACCGCTCCTTATAGGCCTGAGCTCCGAATATGTCGTAGTAACCCGTATAAGGTGTTCACTAAGTAGTTCAGCCTAACTGCCACCGTTGATTCCATCTTGAGAATTCTTCCGCTGTCGCCTGGATAAAGGTGGCCTTAGTAGGACACTCCTCTCCTCTCTCTCGTTTGCTGCCGCCAAAAACCGTCGACAGGGATTGGAACCCCATCTTCAGTTAAAGGTACTAGGCACCCGATGTTCACCACTTGGAGGTGAGAGTAGGAGTTGATAGACAGAGGTTCGCTTTGTGATTTATTGAACTATCTTAAAGCAAAAAAAGGTAATGTCACACAAGTTCTTGTTCAACTTTAAATAATAGCTTAGTGCTTGAATGGTGGTTGATGACAATGCAATATAAATATAAAATGTCAAATGTTATTGGTATGACTAACAACTTTACGCACATGACTTGACATTTTCTATCGTTGGCTCTCAGTCTACTAGCTTCAATCCTACATTCGTAATATTGGAAGCAAAATCGAAATCAGGATTTTATTAAAAAGGTAATTATTTTTTATCATAACCCTTTGAGCTATATGCTCAATAGCAACCCTTGCACTCTCTTAAGTTTAAACAAATTCTCCATAAAAGGCTAAACGAGTTTATCTTCGTCCAAGTTAAATAACATAATTAAATTAAATAACTCAATTGTAATTATTAAAATTAATAAAGCACTGCCATTGAAAAACTGTACATAAAAGAAACACGCATTCGTGGAAATCATTAATTTGTTTTAATTCCACCATCAGCTATACTAAGATATCCGTCACGCAACTTAATTATATCACACCTTAAAATTTTATGATTTTTCCCGCTAACCGTTTTATATTTGAGATTTAACATCTAGCAAGCATCAAAACTGACGCGTCTTGACTTTAGGTGCTATTTGGGCAGAGATAAAAAAATAACAACTCTAGGTATGATGTTTGTTTTTTTACAACTTCCAATTATTCTAATTATTATTTTTTGTGGATGTAAACTTAAAAGCAAGTAAATTTAATATCTGTAAAAAAATATACCTACACATTTGGTAGAGTTAAACAGTCTTTTTTAAACGGTGCAAAAAGTTCATTGGTCTTAGACAAGAAAAAAAATAAAAATACACAAGTTTGGGTTTGAAAAATAGTTGAAAAGACTGGTTCTTAGGTCATTTATTATAGCTTAATAGATAAAAAAGGACGTCAGTCTTGAGAATTAGATGTCAAGTATTTTTTTTTAGTTTTAACAAAAAATAATAATTTAATTATAGTAAACTTAATAAATTAAAGATTTGACAATGCTTTGGTAATATTACCAAAACAAGGTGAATTATTCTGAAAAAGTTCAGAAATTCTTAGGAAGTTTAAGAATGTCGAACATCCAAAGGCCAAAACTCCAAAAGCCACTACAGCTGATGGAAAGGATATTTCGCATGGGGAATATTTACAAATTTTTTTGTAGGTTTGACAAATAGTGATCCAAAGAGAATTTCTATCGTCCGAACATGTCATATCTATGCTCTCATAGTTCAAGTCAAGTGGAAGGCTTCCATAAGCCGCCTGTGTTATAAATCGATGTCGTGTTCTTTCCATTTCTTGAATTTTACTATACAAAAGTGGTGGAAGAATAAACATCAGTGGAGCAATAATTGTTCCTCCAACAATTCCAACAATTACATCGAATTTTGGAACAAATTCTCCCAGAAGGACTTCTAATCCAATCAAGGTTGAGCGTATGAAAACTCGTTTTACTGAAAAACCTAAAATTAAAAAATATATAAATTATACTCATTGTTAATGCAACGATTTTAAAGTTATCATTTTACTTTCAGGGATGCGGAAGAAATTTTCTACGTGCAGAAATAATGCAGAACTTCCAACTACACACGTTAAACATAACTGCAGTGATATTAGTACAATAGCAGCGTAAAGTGGAAGACTTCTGGGAATCATTTCTAAAATATTTGGCATTACCATTGAACCAAATTTGTAGGCACCAATAAATGTTCCAATCAGTCCTAAGCCACACGAGCCTGTAAAATAAATTGATGGTTAAAAAAATGCAATGAAAAAAGACGAGCTTTACTTACACAAAATTCCAATTAGTGAAGCCCATTTAATTTGTTTCTTGTCCTTCATATCCATTTGTATTGTCAGGATCATTGAGTGTATGTCAAACTGAAATGCCAGCACATTGAAACCGTTAAAGAGACTGGCAAAGCTTGGAAGCTCTGAAATATTATTAATTTCTTTCAATAATTATCAAATTTGCCTTAACTTATGTACATATTTTATAATGTTCTTCATTTTTAGTGGGAAGCACCTATGTATGTACATATATTTTGCTAAATTATAGAACAAAACAAGATAGTTTTTAATTTTAGTATTTTAATTTTTAATTTTCTTCCAGTGAATTAATGTTAAAAAAAAAACAATTTGTCTATGATAATAATAATTGATATAACTGAAGGAATCTTTCAAAAAAAAAATACAATAACTTATGCCCTTCAGATTTAGCTATAGCTAAGCCCAGAGAACTCTCGGTCCTTACCTTAAGCCCGGAGAAAAACTTGCTATTGATAGTTTGTATGTTTTTTGTATACCTACACTACTCAAAAAAATTAAAGGAACAAGATTTGTTTCAATTTTTGTTAGTGTTTTTGGCAGAGCTGTATCTTTGTGATGAGTGGTCGTATTGAGTTGAAACAAAAAGCATTCTACAGTTTTATGTTGTTTGTCTCGATATTTGCTGGCAAATAATTTTTCTGGCTGTATCATTATTGTGCTATTGTAAGAAATGACACAAGACAACAATTTTTTTTTTTGAAGGTCCTCATTTGGATGGATAATTTTTTTTTGAGTCAATCAAATGTAATGGTCAGAAAATTTTTTTTTCAGCTTCAAATCATTTTTTTTTCCTAGCGAACTATTATGTTTTGCATGGTTTATCTGACTTTTTTTATGTGAAAAAGATGCTTTTGGCTTTGATTACTAATAACTCACCAAATAATGATGTCATCAACAATCAAAGGACAGTTTTGAAAATTTGAGTAAGCTTTTTTAAGATTTTTTAAGATTTTGTAGAATTTATATTTTCTGACCCGTCACCGTTAGTACTAAAAATATTTTTTGTGGTCTTTCGGTAAATCTTTTGATTGCATAACTTGCATTGGTATTCAGATTTGTAGACTTTTATAGCATAAAATATAATAATATTTCTGTAAGCTTTAAAATTGATTCATCGAACCTGTTTTTCTTCACCAAATTTTCAAAATCTTACAAACCAGTTAAATAAGCAAATTGCGTTGTTCTTAAACAATGCATAGTCATCAAAATGACAAGAAAACCACAATTCCCGTAGGCTTTTTTCACAGTTTTACATTAGTTAGATACTTTCTTGACTTGAAAAGACATAAAAGTACCTACTTATTTTAAACTAAAGGTTAAGGGTCAGAAAAAATAATTTCTACAAAACCCTAAATAATCTTGTAAAAAGTTTTCTCAAATTTCCAAAACTCTCTTTGAATTTCTTATGGCATCATTATTTGCTCAGATATTGGTAATCAGTGGCGTAACTAGGATTTTGTTCTGGGGCGAGCAAACTATATTTTTTGAAAGCAAATATTCTATTTCTTTCTTTTTTTTAAATAGAGATGTTTAAAAGAATGGTTTTTCAGAAATTATATTCCAAAGTCAAAATTTTGATTTTTTTTCAAAATTTTGCGAAGTGCTATTTTTGTTTTTGATATCCAATGCCCTTATCAGTTTTCAATCAAATATCGATAGCTAAAGAATATAAAAGTCTCTCTCAATTTTTGAGAAATTAAAAAACTAAAAAAGTGGTTTGATTATGAATGGTAATTTTTCGGCTTCATAACCATATGAGAAAAAGTACCTTCAATTTTCTTAAATTCCTTAAAAACTAAGAAAGCTTTTTTCATCCTTCAGTTGTTATAGCAAATTATTGTTCGTTTATTTTATTAAAATAGCAATTCGAAGTTCTCATGACATTTAATTTACAAAATATTATTTTTTTCTCAGCAAGATCCGATTGATATATTTTAAACTATTATCACCCACATTGTCAGGCAGATTTCAGTGCTTGACTTTGAATTTATGTATAATAGCATTGAAAAATAAAAATGGAACTACTACTAAATATAGTGAAATTTTGAGAAAAAGCAAATCAGCTTAAGAAAATCAAATTTCATAAAAAGTATTCACCTAAAAAAGATGATTTTAAAAGAACGGTGATGGAATTTAAACTCTTAGAACAAATAAAACGGAACATAGGAAGAGTTTCTGTTGTTTTTAGGTGACTGGGCCGAACTACTGCATCAGTTTTCGAGTAATTCGTGACTGAATTATGTGAGTTTGGCACTACCGCTCACGCTTCGAGCAATCCAACATTTGAGGTGGTTACTAGTTCATTCAATCACTGATGTTACTCACTCACTATTTTTCTATTTTAAGACCATTATATTTCCATAAAATGGACTTTCCATCAAGCATATTTTAGCTCCTTGAAGCTTTCTATGCAAACCAACCCTTATATGTACCAACAAACAAATCTTAAAGGAGCAAAGCGAAGCAGAACGGTAGGTGGGTTCAAGCTAGCTAAGCTATTAGGTATAATATTCTTTTAAAATTTTTAATTGAACTAATTTACGGAGATGAGCTTTATATCGAAAATTTTAATTTTTTGTTTGGGTCGTCTGGGGGGGGGCGTAGCTACGCCACTGTTGGTAATTGAAGCTTAAAATAAACTTTTTCATTTAAAGTCAGATAAACCATGTAAAAAAAATCCACTATAACAAAAAAAATTGAATTGAAGCTGAATTAACAATGTATACATATGTGACCATTTCATTTGATTGACTCAAAAAAATTATCCATAGAAATAAGGACCTTCAAAAATAGTAAAAAAAAAAAATAATTTTTAAGTCTCGTATTCGAAGAAATTATGAGGCAGTTACATATATCCTAACTTACAAAAAATAAGGAAAATTCGACCTTTTTCAATTTTTCTCTATGGGTCTGAAATTGAGGAAATTTCCGGCTTCGATTCCTATGAGTTTCGTATTGAATCTCAGATGTGTCATAAAAGACTACATTTGTATCAAAATTTAAATTTGTCTATCAATTATTACCAAAATTATAAAAAATAAATTAATCTATAAAAAATTCCAACGATTTGTATTTTTCTTTTTTTTCATAAACTCATATTTCATCGGTTCAAAGGTAAAACCCAATTAGATTGAATTTGAAATTAATTTTTAAATAAAGTTCCCGGTCATAGGTTTCAATGTCCTCATAAAAACCGTGCAATATGAGACTTTTTGCATTAAAAAAAATGTATGTAATTCTCAATTTCTTGAACATTTTGTTCTGCACTGTAATGAAGTGTTCCAGTGTCTTTTTTCTACTTTCTTCGCAAAAGGCAATTGACAAACCCTTCATCGCCAGTTAAAATTCAGCGCAAGCTAATATTCAGCGCCAGCTTATATTAAGCGAGGATTGTATTTCATCAAAATACAATTCACATTCACCAAAAGCATGTGACGTCACAGGAAAACACAACAATTATTTTGTCATTCATCCTCGATACAGTTTCCACTCAGTCTACCGGAAATATAAGAAGTGGACCTCCTCGGATGGACAAAGGGCACCATTGCGACCATACTCAACCTCAGACGGTATTTTAGTTAATCTGAGCAGTTATACTCCGGCCGCAGACGAGTCAAGTCGTTTCGGTCAATTAAGCTTTTGGTTTTCCACGGAGCTTCCCCCCACCAGTTGTTAAGGGGTTTGGTTTGAGAGACCAATTTAGGTAGGAGAATCTGTCCAACTGTTTCTTATTAAGATTTCCCTCACCGGCGGTGAGGGGCCTTAATTTGAAGTCGAGCGTCCTCATTGCCACCAGGGGCTTAGATCCTGCTGATTTGCATTGAACTTGCCAACTAGTGCCACCAAACCAAGGGCGTAGTTCCTGCTGACTAGTACCCCCAGGGGCGTTGTACTGCTGATTGGCGTATATTACATACAACTGTTCCAGACACAGTATCCAGTACAAGATGCTAGGCTCCCTATACAAGAACACGAAGGAGTGGGCGGGACCGGTGAGCATAACCTCGGCTGAAAAGCAAAAAGCACATCACAGCACTTATAGTGAGTTTTACCTTTGGGACCGACGCACGATAGCTTTTTCTTTTTTGAAAAAGAAAATTCAATCAAAATAAGTGATTTATCAATGCTCGCCCTTTAAACTGTTAAAATGAAAGGAAAATGTTAAAGTCCACTTTCTAAGCTATTTCATACATGATTCTATTCAGCTTGATATTTTTTGCATTTTCGGGATTTTGGTATTTGAGTACGAACCCAACCCTTTTGCTCACTTGATATTTATTAAGTAAGCTTGATATCAAGCTGTTTTTAAGTGGTAAAGCCTCGTACGCAGATCGAGCTAAAATTTCGCTCCCATACAAAATTCTCTCCAAAATTTAGCCAAGCTAAAATTTAGCCAAACATTTTAGCAGAGAGGTACGCAGATCCAGCTAAAAAATCAAATTTTCGTTTCTTACTGAACGCACTCATCTATCAAAATTTAGCGCGTGAAATAATTGTTCGGCACATTAATTCTCGAGCTAAATTGTGGCAGGTTCATTTATTTGTGAAATTATGTGAGCTTTAATTGCGAAAATGAAAATTGAGACCGAGAAATATTCAAGGACAAACGATTTAGCAATGCCAAAAGGAAAAATCTATTTTATTTGATTGTTTTAACTTGAAATATTGAAAGAAAATTCTATGAAATTGTTGAATAAAATTTCTTTTCAGAGAACAGCTGTTTTTGTAATGTATTCTCCACAAAAATCTTGTGTCAAAATTTAGCTAGGATTTTAGCTGGTGTTTGGAGAGAAATGTGGGAGCGGAATTTTAGCTCGACCTGCATACTGGGCTTAAGGAAAAACTTGAGACATTTGAAGTTCCACCATTTGTAGAGCCCTAAATTAGCATTAGTTTTTTTTTTAATTTTGTGTAAGAAGGTGTGGTGAACGCACCTTGACGTCAAGCTGGGTCCCCCGCCACTTTGAGGGGAAAAGGAATTTAGCACTCGGATGGGGTTAAGGCACTTAATTAGCATCAAATTATTGCATCATTACATTTCTGAATTTCCGTTGTGGTGGACGCATCTTGACAGATCTGTTTTTAAGTGCATTAGCGTATCATTAATTAACTATTGTTTATCTTTGATTCAGTTCTCTTACTTTTTCTGAACTACATATTAACAGTTGATAGTTAGGGTTGCGTTAATACTACGTTTCCACCGAACACTAAACCAAGATTTAATAAGATTAACCTCAAATCTTCTTTAATTTTCCAAGATTTACCATACGAATTGTTTTCGTTAATCTACAAGATTAAAAATTAATCTTATTAAATCCCCTTAGAACAAAAAGTTGAACAAATTAAACCAACCTTTTCTTATATGGCGCTGAAGAATTCATTCGTGGCTGGATTCAGTTCTCCATTGTTTGACACAAATAAATATTCTTTCTCACTCCCACTTCATAAGAAAAAAAGAAACCCCTTTTGCTTTTAAAGTGTGCTGTCAGAGTTAATCTTCTATTTAATCTTTTCATCCGGTGCAAACACCACATAAACCTTTTTCCTTAAATCCCAGATTATCTTTTGGTGAAAACCTAGTAGAAGACCACTTTCTTAACAAATTTAAGTCGAACTCACCTTATTCAACGACATTTCCTGAGAAAAAACGTGACAGATGTCATACGGTTTAGTGACACTAAAACATTAAAATCAGGCTTAGACGATTTTAACTTCAATGCAAATTTAAGAAAAACTAATGTTAGCCTTAAGAAACCTTTGTAACACAAATGTAAAAATGAAAAATAACCAACTAAACGAAGCAGAGCCCCTTTTGTGCTCGCAGATTAAAAAATAGTAGACTTAAGATATTCACCCCGATTACAGAATCTGACGAATGAGCTGCGGAGGGAATCAGACTCAATTTTGACATTTTTACTATGAGCCAAATGTCAAAATTAGGTCTGACTCCCTCCGCGGCTCATTCGTCGGATTCTGTAATCGGGGTGATTAATTAATTATTGTAAATAGTAGATAATAACCAATGTAAAAACCTTTGAGCATAAATAAAAATATTGTAACAAAAATTAACTTCAATACAGGTGCTTAAATATATATAAGTGGATTTTTCATTGTTTATAATTTCAAAAAGCGCCATTTTCACCCAGTTTTGCACTTAAATATTTTTACTGTCGAGTTAGCTCAAAAAAGACTGCAATAACTCATTTGGAACCCATAAACGGGACTTTTCAACAGGACAACTCACCCATCTCCCCCATCCACCTTGTGCAGGGGCGTAGCGAGGGGGGGGGTGTGGGGGGGTGTACCACCCCCCCCCCCACGATTTTCAAGAGTCGGCAAATTCAGGAAGCTAGATTTAATTATTTAAGCAATTAAAAAAAAAAAATAATAAACCAGAAATTTTACAATGTTTTTCGGAAAAAGTTAAAAAAAAGTAAGTTTGTATTTTCATTATAATTAGGTTTTTAAACTTTTAAATGTACCTATGCAAATCGACATTTTTGCCGATTGCAGATTTTGAAAATATGCCGAATAATTAAAGAGTTGGCAAATCAACGAAGCTTCATTTGCAAACAATTATGAATAAAACGAGCCTAAGCATTTTTGCCGATTGCGGATGTCGGAAATTTGCCGACTAATTCAAAAGTCGGCATATCAACGAAGCTTCATTTAAAAAAAAATTTTAAAACGAGCATTTTTACTGATTGCGGATTTCGCAAATATGCCGACAAATTCAAGAGTCGGCAAATCAACGAATCTTAATTTGAAAAAAATTTAATAAAACGAGCATTTTTGCTGATTGCGAATTTCGCAAATATGCCGATTAATTCAAGAGTCGGCAAATCAACGAAGCTTAATTTGACAAAAAAAAAATTAATAAAAAGAGCATTTTTGCCGATTGCGAATTTTGCAAAAGAGTCGGCAAATCAACAAAGCTTAATTTGAAAAAAAAAAATAAAAAAAAAGAATATTTTTGCCGATTGCGAATTTCGCAAATATGCCGACTAATCCAAGAGTCGGCAAATCAACGAATCTTAATTTGAAAAAAATTTAATAAAACGAGCATTTTTGCTGATTGCGAATTTCGCAAATATGCCGATTAATTCAAGAGTCGGCAAATCAACGAAGCTTAATTTGACAAAAAAAAATTAATAAAAAGAGCATTTTTGCCGATTGCGAATTTCGCAAATATGCCGACTAATCCAAGAGTCGGCAAATCAACGAATCTTAATTTGAAAAAAAAAATTAATAAAAAGAGTATTTTTGCTGATTGCGAATTTCGCAAATATACCGACTAATTCAAGAGTCGGCAAATCAACGAATCTTAATTTGAAAAAAAAAAATAATAAAACGAGCATTTTTGCTGATTGCGAATTTCGCAAATATGCCGACTAATTCAAGAAAAGCCATTGTAAATTAATTAATAAAGCTGGTATTTTTTCTGTTATGGTTGACACAACTCCAGACTCGTCACATCAAGATCGACTTGCTATTAATGTTCGATACGTAGTGAAAGCAAACGAGATACTTATTCCTATTGAACGTCTTCTGAAAATGGACGTCGTCCTAACGAAAAAAACGGGAGAAGAATTGGCCCAAAAAATAATAGTGACCCTTCAGTCAGTAGGAATTTCCATTAAAAAACATGTCCGGAAAGTACAACGGTACGCAGCAAAAACTATCGGAAAAATGCGATAAGATAATCCCTTACATTCCATGCCAAGCGCATCGTATAAATATATTCGTTGAAACAGCATGTAATTCGAGTGTGTTGATTAAAGAGTTTTTCAATGTTTTGGAAGCATTATATTTTTTCTTCTACGGCAGCACAAAAAGTTTTCAATGTATGCGTGAGGAATTCAAAAGCATTGAAATTTCATTGCAACTGAAAAATTTGTCAAAAACTCGATGGACAACAAGAGCTGAGACAGTAAAGGCTGTTTGGATATCTTTCGAAGGCATTGTACATGGTTTCAAAAGAATAAAAACCGATGCAAGTTCTTTTGATAATAATACTCGTGCCTCCGCTTCTGGTCTGCTGAAAAAAATCTTGGATTTTGATTTTATAAGCTCGTTATATTTTTGTAAAAATGTCATGTTTAAAGTAAAAAAATTGACAGAAAATTTAGAAGCTGAAGATTTGAATGTCATTGATGGTGTATTGTTGATTCGAAGCACATCAATATCATTTCAACAAATGAATGACGATGACGACCAAATCGATGCATTAAAAAAAAGTTCATCTTCATTCGCTGAGAAATTAAAAATTAATCCAGAGAATGATTTTCTGAAACATCATAGAACACGCCGTGTACCAAGAAGAATCGATGAAAATCCAGAAACAGCTTTCGACTTCGATTTCCAAACATTTTATCGAAAAGAATTTAGAACGGTTTTGCGAGTTTTGACGACGTGTATTAACGATAATTTAAAAGATAATTTTTCATCTTTCGAATCTTTTCAAAAGATTTTTGAAATTCCAGTCGCCATAGGCAATGTCACAATAGAATCAGTGGAATCCATAATGAAATTGGAGCCCCTATTTTTTAAAGAAGATCCAGAGTGTTTGCTTTCTGAAATGCAAATTCTTCTTGATTCATCCACAAATTGTATAAATTTCGAAGACATTACCAAAGTTGTGTTCAAGTCGAAAATGGTAATTCCCTTAGCGCACAAACTCATTTGCTTCATTTTAACTGCTCCTGTGACATCAGCTTCTTGTGAACGATCATTTAGTAAATTAAAATTAGTCTTAAACTATTTGCGCACGACAATGGGTGATGATCGTTTGAATAATTTGATGCTGCTTTATTCTTCGAAAGATAAAGTTGACGAAATTATTCTTAATGAGGTCGTTGAAGAATGGTCCTTATTAAAATACCGCAGAGTTAAAATCTAGATAGTACAATGTTAAATTTAAATATTAAATTTTCATTACAACTTATTAAGTTGCTGCAATAAAATAATAATAAATATAAATTCATAAATTTTATTTTTAAAATTAATTTATTATAAATAATTAGCTATATTATTAAAAATTGTTTATTTTAAATAAATAAACTGCTGCAATATTAATAAATTAATGTATATTATTTTTATAAATGACTAAACTGCTGATGCTGATAGAATTATGCGTTACGCTAATTTTTTTGTATAGATTGTTAAATACCTAAACCTAAAAAAAAAAAAAATTGCTGCAATAATAATATAAATGTTCATGAATTTAATTCGTTGTTAAAAATTATTTCTTATTTAGATTAATCGTTGCAATAATAATATTAATTTATTTATTCCATTGTTATTAATTATTTATTATAAATAAATACATAATCCCAAAAATAATTGATATCTTATTTTTCTACCAAATAATAGTTCCCAAGATTTTAAAATTGTTTCATGGAAAATCATTGCTCCTAAGTTTTTTAAATCTCTTACATCAGCTGAAGGCGGTTTCATAGAAAAATCTCTCATTTCGAAATTTCAAAAGTGTATGTGGCGAAGTGAAGATTTGAGCTAAAATCAATCGGCCCTATGTCATTCCACTCGGAAAAAATCAATTTTTTTTCCCTTATTTTGAGTTTCACCCGAAAAATGCTTAATCTATACAGTCGACAAATTTTTAAAATAAGTCGGCAAATTCCTAAAATAAGTCGGCATTTTAATGAAAGTCACCCCCCCACGACTCGAACCCTCGCTACGCCACTGACCTTGTGTGTCTAGTCAAAGATTTGAAAGTGGACCAAAATGTCGAATTGCGTCAATGAAAACCGTTCTCAACCTTATTGAAAGTTTTTGAGCATGATCAGTACAAATAGCTTACGTGTCTATGGCTATCAGTTTAAGGACAGAAAACCTTCAATTGTAGCCATGAAATTAACCTGAGTCAAAAGTTAGCTAGATTACGTAAACAGACTTCGATTCCATGCCGGATCAAATTTAAGATGCCATAATGTAAAAAAGCCACACTAAATTATCCAATATAATACTTTAAAAAAAAAAGTTCCTTTATTTTCATTCCATTAACTTTTATCACCAATTTCACGCAAAAAAATGCATTTCTCGATGTGAAATACTTTGAAGTGGTACATGGCATGGCATGAAAATTATACTAAAGAATCAAAGTATGTACACAAGTTTAAAGCTTTCAATTTTAAATAAAATTATTCTAATTTAGTTTAGAGCCAGTTTCAAGGCTTACGGATAAAGTCTCGGAAGGCCTCTCCGGAACTTTTTTGCAAGATAAACTTCAACTTTTGGTTTCAAACGTCTCGGATAGTAATATCCGACAGATAAAGTCTCGGATAACCTATGCACCTATAGGTTACATATCAATGTTTTTTGACAAACTTTCACACCCCAAATTATGATCTATTAATACCAATAACATTTTGTGTTTTCCAATAACAGATTCATTTAATATTACATGCTTACCAAATGTCATTCCTTGGAATGGTTTCATTCCTCCTTCAGCTTTGATAAGGCAGTACCATAAGAGTATTACAACACTCACCACCACACAAATAGAGAACATAACTAATCCCCTTGAAAAAGTATAAGAATAATCAAATTTCTCTCGTGTTAAATTTATTTTAAAAAATACCTCATATTCTTAGGACTTTCCAACCACATTAGTGGACAAATTAATATCCCCAATATTATCAACCAAAAGCAAAATGATATATTAAAATGTCCATCAGTTATACGATGTCCAATGAGTTGAAGATTTTGCGAGGCCACTACCAGATTTGGTATTCCAGAAGCAAAAATACTCAAATCCAACAAAATTGTCACCATTAAACTGACATGCTTGCCATATGCCAAATCGCTGATTGCAGCATAAGGATATCTGAAATCAAATGAAAAGATATCAAGGATATGCATAAAACAAAATAAAAAAACTCAAACACATGTAAAATATTTGAAACGATAAAATGTGAAAATATATTAACTTCAGCGAACTGCAACTGGTGCAACAGATGCTTTTACATTTTTCAGTCAACAGTTGCGCTTGATTTATTTGTCAGATAATAAATTTATGTTAGAGTGCTGTCGGCAATTTATGTAGGTACAGACTAACAAACACACGATTTAATCGTTTTGTAAATATTTTTTTTTAATATTTAACTTGATCTTGAAAAACTGAAGTAAAATTTATGTATGTATGTATTGAAAAATATCCTGGAGTAGATATTATATTCAATTGCAAGAGAACGTCATAGAAACCGAAATCGACCGAAGTTCAACTCTTAAAAAATTTTAGCGCAGCTAATTTCCTGACTCCAAATCCCTTAATTAAATCTAGAGAATCTCAAGAAAAGCTAGATCCAAGCATCTCGAGGAAACGCTTTTCATTCTTTTTTATATTAAAGTAGACATGACAGATATACTATGTTATGTTGTATATTCATTCATTCATATTTTTCCTCAAATCATTTTTTTCGAAACCACTAAATCGAAAGTTTGCGTCGTTTGCTCCACAACTTTTCTTTGAGAAAAAAATCAATAAATTACTTTTAGTAAAAACTACCTTTGAGTGAGAAACCATTTTCCTAAAAATGGTTATTAATGTTACTTCCCAAAGCAACATTTTTCAATATTTTTTTTATACACAAGCTTCCAAAAATTATATAGAGTATTGTGTACCAAAATTTTTCTATTTTAAAAAAATGTTTCAAGTTTTTTTTTTATTTTCGTATGCGCATATATAAGTACTTAAGATTTTCATACCAAAATTTTTCCTTAAAAACATTTTAAGAATTACACTGTAGTTCACTTGAATAAAGGCAAAAATAAAATTGTACTAAATGGTGTTATGGCCAGCTTTCATGACCATAACAAACTTATGTGTTGACGGTAAGCAAAGGTTTTTAATCTCTCTATGAAATAAACTTACAAAAATTATTTCCTTTTAGTCGTTAAAATAGTTGGTAAAAATACTCGAAAAAGTAAGCAATAAAATCGGTTCACATGAATAAAAGCAACAGCAAAAGGAGATGGCCAAAAAAAAACCCAGAGTCGACAGAAAAAATTCATATGCAGTTTTTGAAGGCTGAATAAAGTACATCAAAAATATGTTATCGTTAGATCGAAAAACCATGAGGGATCATTTATATTAAGAGATAAAGTTCGAATTTACATCAATGCACAATCTGTTCAAAACAGTATTTTATGAATAGTTTATGGGAGATAATGGTTAAGAAAGTTTGGTATTTATTGTTAAATATAAACAAAAAACTTAACAATGAAATTGATTTAGCAAAAATTAATATAATTAAGAAGCAAAAATCTACGATTTTAAGCTATATCTAGATACTTGTATTGTTAGCTATGTGAAGTAGGAACAAATAATTTTAGTCTTAGTAGGTTATTTTTTTATTATTTTTAGTGTTACTTATTGAATTTTTCATTTTTCATAGTGATCTAAGAGATTTGTTAGTTTTTGGATTTATTTTAACTTGACCTCTTAGACCGAGAGCCCACAGCAGATTTTAGGTGTGAACGATAGCAAAAAAAGAAGTATAGGCGTCAAAAGCTTCATTAAAGACTATTAAAAAAATCAAAGTCTTGCAGTCCACAACTGGGGCCTTTGCGAAAAACAGTGCATCGAAAAAAAAAATATGAATGAAACTTCGAGGAAAATCTTGTTAGCCGAAATTGGTTTTCACCCCTCCCTAGATAAGCTCCGCGGATCCCATATCACGGAATTTAAGATCATTTGAGTGTTTAATTCGCCCTGCCAGACTGTTTAAAAAAACCGTTTTTCACTTAGAATTTTGAATTTTTTAAACGGTCCGGTAGAGCGAACTATACACTCAAATGGTCTCAGATTCCGTGATATGTGATCCGAGGAGCTTATCTAGGGAGGAGTGAAAACCAATTTCGGCTGAAACGATTATCTTCGAAGTTGCATTCATATTTTTTTTTCGATGCACTGTTTCTCGCAAAGGCCCCAGTTGTGGACTGAAAGACTTTGATTATTTTAATAGTCTTTAATGGAGCTTTCGACGCCTATACTTCTTTTTTTGCTATCGTTCACACCCAAAATCTGCTGTGGGCTCTTAGTCTATCTGGTTTTTGCATCTTGACTACAATTTTTTTTGAAAAACTACCATTTTCCTTTTTTTCTGTTTAAATGGCTAAAACCGACCATTGTGTGAAACAGAAAAAGCGTTGATATCTCACACACAACTTCTTTATACCATTTTATTAGCTATCTTTTATACAAAAACAGAAAAAACATGAAAGAGATTTTCTTATACCTAGTCGTATTTGGTGGCTCATAGCTCATATACTAGATGGATTTCGGGGTTGCCCTTTTGGTGACGTCAAGGTACCCATTGGCTAACATTTCGTTCTTGTCGATTCTGGGTTTTTTGTCCATACATTTTTGGCCATCTCCTTTGTGGAAAAGTTTAAAATTTTGATTTTTTTGATTCTTTTTTGTGGTAGTTATTATAAACAATAGTAAAACAAATAAATTGGTAGTAGGTTAGGTAGGACCACCGTTTTTTTAAATTAATTCAAAAATCCGATCTCATACAAAGAACTTATATAATTCAGCGATATTCCGGCCCAACAGACTTAATGCCATGGTCCATCTTTATTTTCGTACTGCCTCCCTCCATCGTATACCTTGCGTGTAAGCCACCCCCAGACATTTTCGATAATGTTCAGATCAAGTGAATACGGTGGCCAATACATCACTACAACTTGTTGGCTTGCAATATATGACTTTACAATACGAGCAGTATGGATTGGTGCGTTGTCCTGTTGCAAGATCCGTGGCAAAGGTCCTTCAGCTTAGGAAAATCTGATTCCAATACTTTCTTGTAGGTTATTCCTGTCATTTTTGTGCTTTGAACATAAAGCTCCAGTGCTTCATAATAGATGATCGCACCCCAGACCATTACTCCACCCTTTCGGCTATGATGGCGTGTTTAAAGTCGTTCCTCTTTGCGCAAATCATGAAAGTAAAAGTTGTAGCCATCCGGTCCATCTAAATTAAGCTTCTTTTCATCCGTGAAGACAACCATTCGCCAATCATTTTTAGTTTGGCTCTGGCCTGTAGTCCAAGCTATATGATGTTTCAGGGTTTTTTTTTCAGCTTTAACCTCTTCAGATGTCCAGCACCAATAATAACACGCCGAACAGTCAATTTGCTTGCATTTACCCCTGATTCGAATTTGATTTTTGATGTGGAATAGCTGGAATTAGAGGCAATTCGAATGATTTTACGTCTGTCAGATGGTGAGATCACAGTAGATGTCCTTCCTTTGTATTGTTTTTCATAGGAAAGAGTATCTTTTGAATAATCTTCCGTGTGGTAAACGTCTATTTTTGCTTTCTCCGCTGTATTTAAAATTTTTGATCTTCCCATTTGTCTATTTCACGTTAATTTTACTGATCTATAATTTTGCACTAGTTTTCTCAAGAAATATTGACGAATGCAACTGCCAAGTGAACCAAATTTCGTTGATGAATTTACGACGCTTTTTGAAAGCTTTGGAAAAATCGCGATTCTTGGAACGGAAAAGCGTTTTTTTTTTAGTTCATTCTCTTCAGAAGTGTCAAAACCTTACTTCACTGAAGAATTTTAATAATGCATGAAATTAACGGGACTTTCCTCAGTGTATAAGAATTTGACATACAATCGTATTCAATCAAGAATTAAAATGACGTTCTTTTTTCACCTCAAACTATCAAAAGAGTTGTTTTAGCTAATTTAAATATCGTATTGTATGCTTTTAAACATTTTTCTCTCTTTTATATACAATTTTCCTAAACCCTTACCCCCATATTAATAAACGGCGGATAACAACGTGCTAGCGTTTATACATCTGTTAACTAGTAATTCTTATTAACAAATGCGTAATAGTCTGTGACGTGTGTTAACGTACAGATAACTTTAACTAGCCAGATTCCAAGTATAATGAACGGATAGATAACATCTTAACACACATACGCACGCGTATGATAGCACCGTTTACTACTACCAGTATACACTTCGTAAGGCAGTGCATGCATGTGACACATGTATTAGAAAATCACCATAATTTGATGAAGTGGTGAATTTGGTGAAGTGATAAATACTGGGAAGATATCATTTCTTTTTTAATAAGAAAAGTGTGCCAAATAACACGTGTGTTAGGGAGCGGATACCAGTTTTTTATTAATACTGCTGTTACACTCTTGAACATAAGAGCAAGTAAGTGCGACCCAGCTGTGCATTTTGTTTTATATTTAAGTAGGAACATTCATACACATGTACATGATACACTATGTTGTATATTAGTGAGTCTGTTATTTCCCAAACTCATTTTTTTAGAAAGCAGACCCCGAAACGGAAAATTAATTGACCAAAAAAAAATTGATCCGAGGTCATTAACCCAAGCATCTAAGAAGGTCATACTTTTTCCATAAAAATTTGAATGGGAATCTCAAATTTATTTTTTTCTCTCGAACTTTATTAGTTATTCTAATTTTTGTTTGTATAGATTCTTATTGATTTATTGCATTAAAAAAATTAATTAAAAATAAAAATTATAGTCTATTTCTATTTCTAAAGTTATAAATATTGTACCTCTTTATTTATACTAGTATCGCTCCGTGGTCGAAATTCGACCTTTCTCTATTAAGGTTTTAATGGCAACATATTAATATAAAAATTAGATTCTGCCAGAGCGATTGGCTATACCTTTCAAATAAAAAAAAATTGTGAAAATACGATGCCATTAAGTCAGTTAAAAAGGGAGATATAGAAAAGTGTTTACGTATTAATATATAGATTTATTCTCTCACGATCTGCAGCAGTTTTTGTTGTTTTTTTTTTTTTCATTGATTATTTTTAAACTATATTATTTCTTAAAAAAACCACATCAAAAGAATTCATGAGAAATAAAAGTAAAATAAAAATAAAATAAATTAAAAAAAAATTATAAGTAATTTACACATTTAACTCTTTTAACGTTTTATTTTTTTACTAAAGACGTATTTTCTAATATTTTTTTGTGATTCTTACTGAAAAATATCTTGTTTAAAGAAATTGGTTAAAAATTTAATAAAAAAAACTATAAATAATTAATTTCAATTTTTAAAAGTTACCTAACTAAATATTTTTAGTTTCTAACTTTTTTCTTAAACTTTTTTTTTCTCATTAAATGCAGTAGTTTTTTAATGAATTTTGCTATACACAATATTCTTTAAAAAATACAATACAAATTTTATTCAAAAAAATCGTTAGTAGTTAGTTTCAATTTTTAAGTTAAGTAAATATTTTTTACGGCCATTCCAAAGTAACGGAGAAGACAATCGGACGCTTGTAGTAAGGTTTTTCTTGTTAAGAAATTAATATTTTTTTATGAAACTCAGTGGTTTTTAAGAATTCATCACAAAGTACACGACACAGAAGTTTCACCAAAAAATTATGAAATTTAGTAAGTTTATTCAAAAAAATAGACGGTAACGGAGAAGACACGTACGATTTAGAGATTTCCGACCATTGCCTTGAAGTTTAAAATTCTGCGCTATCCATTAAGATATGAAGTTGATTTTTTTTGCACACTTTCGTAAAACCAACATTTATCAAAAACCATCCTTGGTTTAATGCCAAGTTTCATTTTACTAACAGAAAAAAATATGAAAGATGGTAACGGAGAAGACAGCTAATGGTAACGGAGAAGACACGTACGATTAAAGATTTCTTTTTTGTTCAGTTATATTGAAATTCATATTTTTAAATTATTCTCATCAATGATAAAAGTGTTTCAGGCAATTGAAAAAATGTGTGTAAAATTTCATTGAAATCGGTTAACGTTAACACGTGCTAGCGAGCACTTGAAATTTTTCATTCAAAACACATGGGGTTTACACAGTTTTTACTCAAAATATCAGCAAAATTGTAAAAGTTGGTGGAAAATCTTTAAACTTGGCACATAAATTAACTACTGTTAGGAGTATCAAAAAAAAATATTTTCAATAGTTTTGCATAATATTAACCCCATCAAAAAATTTAATTAAAAATCGTTGTTTTTGTGCATTTGTTGCTATTTTAAATGGAGTAACTGTTGTTAACAAAAATAAAAAAAATATATTTGTATACTCCTTATGGTATTTAGCATATTTGCCCAGTTTAAAGTTTTTCCATCAACGTTTACACTTTTACGGGCCCTTTGAGTAAAAGACTGTCAAAACACCATGTTTTTTTATATTAAAACTTCAAGTGCTCGCTAGCACGTGTAAACGTCAACCGATTTCAATGAAATTTAACACATATTTTTTTTATTACCTTGATCCATTTTAAGCAAGGGGATCAAAGAAATTCAGACTTTAAAAAAAAAGTGCCTATGAGTCGTTGAAATTTGGATGAGAAAGTGCAATTTTGTCTTCTCCGTTACCCTGTTTTAGACAGTAAGACATGATTTAAAAATCTGTAAAAAATCCACCATAATCCTTTTTCAAGTCTTGCATTGTATGCGCAGTAATTTTACAAACACTAATATAGTTCACCATTTATACCAACTTTAGTCATTTTTCGGTAACGGAGAAGACATGAAATGTTCAGTAATTTTGAGGCGTAATACTATTTTTACAGCACTCCTATCAGAAAAATAGTTCCGAATTTAAGTAGTGTATTGAAAACACTTATAAAAACCTAACTGCACATCGCCATTTGCATCACAATTTATAGAGAACTAATAGCGGCAAAAATGCCGAAAAGTGCCCAGATACGAAAGATAAAGTATGAGCTTTTTTGATCACTTGCCTATTTTACAACAACAAGTAAAATTTTATATTTACAATTTTTCCGTTAACTCTAATATATATTGTAAATATTGGCATATTTAAATATATTTTTTTCCTTAATTTGAAACTGAGTTGCTTGGTTTCGAAATTTTTGGAATGGCCGTTTAGTTTTTACACTTTTTTAAAAGTTATATTGAAATAGTTTCAAAATTAGAAGTTGTAATGATTAAACAGAGAGAGCTGTTAAGCTTACTCAAGATTTCTTAACCGTTTTGACAAAAGATGAAATACAAAAAATAGTACTTGATTCAAGTAGTCACTGAATGTAAAACTAAGTTTCCAATTGCTATTGAGATTGTTTACACTTACAAAAAAAAAACGAATGTTCTTGTAATTGCAGCTTTTTTCTTTATTTTTAATATTATAAAATTAGGATTTAGTTATTTATAAATTTATTTAAATTACTATTCATTAATTAGAAAACTTCTTTACTAAAAAAATTTATGTATAGTATTTATTTCTAAAAAAAAAATATTACAATATATTTGATATAAAAAGTGTCAAAACAAAGGTAAAAACTACTTAAGTTTATTGAAAAAAATTACTTCTAATTTGTTTGTACTAATTTTTTTAATGTAGTTTCTTAAAGAAGATATTGTTGAACAAAATTCAACAAAAAAAATGCTTTATTTAATAAGAAGAAAAAAAAGTAAAAAGTTAAAAATAAAAATATTTAATAATTTGAAAAATCGGAGTAAACTATTTATAATTTGTTTTCATAAATTTTGTTTGATATAGTTTTTAAAAAAAATTGTAACTAACCGGGGTTTGCCCTATATTTTCCGTAGATTTACCTGACTATAAATAATTGTTATTACGTTATAAAATTCAAAACACAAACAGGTGTTTTTTCCCATATAAATCGTATGGAAACCGAAACCTGCAATGAGGCATGTTAAAACATGAATACCAAGGACTCAAATTTTCACAGACGTCTTTTTTCGCTTAACTGAAGCTTTTGAGCCTGTTTGCGAGAAAATCAACAGGAAAATATTTTTTCGAAGCAGTCTTATGTAGGTACATAGATGTAAGTGTCCCTTGTAAACGTGCAACGACCGAATGACATTTGGCAAAATACCAAAACCCGATATTGGGACCGTGGCTCTTCTCAAACTGAAAAAGGCCACAAGGGAAATTTCGAAATTATATTTCATGGAGCAAATTTGAAGCAAATCCATTTTATCTGCGTTTAGTGCCTTACGACTGTTAACAAAATTTTGTCCTGGGCTTAAAACTAAGAATAAGTGCCGAATAACCTTCTGCATCAGCCTTGGAATTTCATTTTGTTTTTTTTTTTAAGTATTAATCAAAGATGTGTATTATGCTTTTACATAAACTTATTTGTTTAACCATTAAATGAACAAATTTTCGTAATGTACCTATTTATATTTTATTTATTTTTAATTAAATTTGACTATCAAACCTGCTTTTTTGTGCTATGGTAGAATCCAACATTTCCGCCATAATCCAACATTTGCCCAGCAAATTTGACGTATAAATTTGTAATCCAACAATAACCAGCACCAAAGGTATGGCAAATAGTCCCAATGGTATCAGAAGACCAGGTAATGTCACCAGAGGGAATACACCAAACAAATCGATGACATATGACACAGCAATGAACAAACTAAGACCAGACTCTTCTTTGTGAATAGCTCTAAATCGGGGCAATGCACTGAATCGTTTCTGTGCTAGAAACGGGAGTTGGTCATTGTGCCGCGCTACTGACGGTCGAATAATTCGTTTCTTAAACATAATTTATATTTTTTATTTTATTTAAATATATATTTAATATATATTTTTATTTTATAGTTAATATAAATTAAATTTAAATCATAACAAGAATAAACAATCACGCATCGACATTTTTTTCACCACCACAGCACGATAGAAAACAACAAACTGAAACTGAATCAACGGAAGTAAGACGAACTCTGGTTAGTTAGTCGTCGTCACGGCCTCCCTCCCGCGCCCCACTATTATTGTTGACAAGATAGACACCTATGTTAGGTGCTTTCTATGATGCACATCAATTCTCATTCTATAAAGGGCACACCAAAAAGGGAGACTTAATATTGCAAGAAAATGTGCTGCAGTTTTTAAGTTTTATTTTCCTTTCATTTTAAAATAGTTTAATCGCTTGTCCAAATAATTGGAATTTGACAAGAAATTATATCGCTTTTTTCCTACGCCAAGGAACTTATCTTCCTACTAGTTTAACAATTTTGCTGTCATGTATGAATAAGGTGTATTACGAAAGCCATGATGTAGTTTCGGGTGCTGCAAGAGGCTTGCCAAATCCCAACAATATAACAAATCAAAATAAAAATTGTATGAAAAAGACTAAGATCCGATAGCATATTAGTAGTTATAGAAGGTTATTGTCAGTTTTATTATATTGTTTAAAAATTATTATTATTATTAGTCCAGTAAATAGAGAGGTTTTACCCTACAAAAGGTCGGGTAGTTCTATATTTTTGATATGTTATATGGTATGGTTGGTAGATGAAAATTCCAAAATTCCACAACCACGCCCCCTCCGCCCCCTTCAAAATCCTGGAAAAACTACAAAAAATCGGCACTTTTTTCAGTTTTTTGCTTATAACTTCTTTCCGGTATATATTTTTAGAAAAAAATATCACAGACATTTGTAGACAATAAAATTTCCTACAAATATGACTCAGAAAGTATTTTTGTACAACCACTACAAACGGCGCTATGGAGCTCCCAAAAAAGCCTAAAATTTCGTATTTTGTAAGATTTTCAGTTTCTTCCCTCTTTACAGCACAATAACTCCTTAACCGTCAAGTTTAGGGCAAAATTTTCAAAATCAATCTTGTGGATAATTTAGAGCCGTTTACTCATACGATACTTAAGCATTTATGTTCTACTTAAAAAGCTTATGTTCTACTTTTTCCTCTGCGTAAACTGTCACATAAGCCCTTATGTTCTACTTAAATATTTAAGTTTCGTATCAGCAAATGGGCCTTAATTGGCTACCAATTTCATGTAACTACAGTCGACACACTCTAAGTCGAATTCCCCCTAAGTCGAATTTCCCTCTAACAAGAATTTTTTCATCATGTTTATTGTATACTCCTCTCAAATTTCCAAACTTATTTATTTTTCTTTAAATCGAATTTTTGCAAAACTCTCTCTAACTCGAAATAATTTTGATATCCCTTGAGAGGTCGACTTAGAGGGAGTCGACTGCATTTTCATTTTGTGACCAATACAATTAGGAATCGGGTGAATTTTGAGAAAGTGTTTTTTATTCAAACGTTTTTACGAACTCCTTTTCTTTTCTGTCTGTCTTATACAGTGTACTGGAGTCCCGTAGAAATGTTATAACCGATTTACCAACCACCAGAATCGATTGAAGTATACAAAGGAGAGTCAGAAAACTTGGACAGACACCACGATATTCTGAACCCGGTGTTTTAGTCGCTATTTTTTTGAGGTAGTGCACAAAATTCCATAAAAACTAAACCACTATTGGTACCAGTTTTGATGAAATGTATATATATGAAAAACCAATACAATTAATTTCCACCCACTGCCGCTCCCACTTGTTTAAAACATAATATTTTCGGAAAAAATTATTAAAATTCGGGTGTTGTTAAGATGACCAAAGAAGGGCCGAAACCACATATGCTCTGGTGATGGCTTACTTTCTAAACCAGAGGTTTGATCTTCTTTATTGCCCTCAACTTCGATTTCAGAAACTCAAAAGGCTGGAGCATTGTTTCCCTTTCGCACAATATAGGTTAGCCAAGTCGACGTATTTTGACTTTTTGGACTACATTGTCCTTGAACAGCTCATTGAACTCACATTTGTGCCTTCTCCTCCAAAAGTCCTTCGAATAATACGAGTATTACTTGCGAAAGAGTCCAGTATCAGTTTTCATTTCTGATTTTCATCTTACCGAGAGTAGGAGTGTCTTGAGCGTAAGAAGAGTGTTGAACGTTATTGTTTGACAAACTGATTAATAGCAGTGGTTTCCAAAAATATTTTTTCGATGAATATACACATAGGAGTCATCCGTGGAGTAAATCCGAGTATTGACTCCAAGCAAAGTAAATGAAATTCTAAACAACTTCGAAGCTGGTGCTAATAAAGTGATGTTTTGGCCTAGATTGTAAACATAATGCTTTTTTCTTGACAGCAGTTAGTTGGACTTTTACCCGTTTACTTCAAAACCAATCTATTTCACCTGTTCTTCAATCACCATGAAGAACTCTATAAAAACACAATGGAACATAAGACAGGGCATTCTGTGTTAACAGCTGCTCTAAGCAGTATCTGTTCCAGAAGGAGATTAATAAAAACAAAAATGTTATCGCATTTCCTCGCCGAGTGAACTGTACATGTTTTGAACAGTTCGAAGAAGCTAGTCTCTAGTTGCACAATGCAATTGGCATATTGCACCTTGTGTTTATAATGTCACGAGAAACAACTGGATCTTTTTTCTCGGGATCCCGAGCTCGCATATAGAGTTATCTAAGATGAATATGCTTCCATAAGTGGCCTTGAAGCCAATGCAGAAACCTTGTGTCTCAACTTGAAGTTCACTGGTCATTTCCAGAATTTTCCTAAGGGTTTAGATTTTTGATCTTTTACTGGCATTCGTTTTAAAGTCCTTTATCATAACTACCTAAAATTTGTATTTCAATGAGTAAGATGGATGACAAGACTTGCTCCGTATACAAACAACGTGGATAAAATTTGCATAAATTTACCGATTGTATTGGTCACAAAATTAAAATACAGTCGACTCCCTCTAAGTCGAACTCTCAAGGGATATCAAAATTATTTCGAGTTAGAGAGAGTTTTGCAAAAATTCGATTTAGAGAGAAATAAATAAGTTTGGAAATTTGAGAGGAGTATACAATAAACATGGTGAAAAATTCTTGTTAGAGGGAAGTTCGACTTAGGGGGAGTTCGACTTAGAGTGCGTCGACTGTAGTTACATAAAATTGGTAGCCAATTAAATTATCTACAAGATTGATTTTGAAAATTTTGCCCTAAGCTTGACGGTTAAGGAGTTATTGTGCTGTAAAGAGGGGAGAAACTGAAAATCTTACAAAATACGAAATTTTAGGCATTTTTGGGAGCTCCATAGCGCCGTTTGTAGTGGTTGTACAAAAATACTTTCTGAGTCATATTTGTAGGAAATTTTATTGTCTACAGATGTCTGTGATATTTTTTTCCAAAAATATATACCGGAAAGAAGTTATAAGCAAAAAACTGAAAAAAAGTGCCGATTTTTTGTAGTTTTTCCAGGATTTTGAAGGGGGCGGAGGGGGCGTGGTTGTGGAATTTTGGAATTTTCATCTACCAACCATACAATATAACATATCAAAAATTTAGAACTACCCGACCTTTTGTAGGGTAACCCCCCTTTTTTTTACCTCTATTTACTGGACTATATCCCTTGTCAACCAAAATAAGAAGCTGAAATTTAATTTGTATGAAATATCGTATTTTTTGCTATAATAATTACAATCTGGCAATCCTACTGCCAAGAAATAAGAAAAAAAAACTTTTTTTATATGTAAGTTTTCAATGGCTGTATTTACCGGGCTCCAATAAAATTTCAAGTACAAAAAAAAAGCAGTTTAACACAAAAATGTTTTAGATTAAAATTAAATGGTCTTGTAGGTATGTATGTACCTTCTTGACTGAATTATTTCAGTAGATAATCACCCTTATTATGAGTTTCACCCGGAAAATATTTCACCCGAAAAATTTGTGTTCCCCCGGAATTTTAAAAGCTATTATGAGTTTCGCCCGAACTTCCCTTGGCTTAAAATAAACAAAAAAAACTTGCGCAAAGGGTACCAGCATCACCTGTTAATCTTTTGTTCACCTCCAAAAAAATAAGTGATAGTTTAAGACTTTAATTACGATACATTTCGCCCGAAATAAGAACTCACAAAATAGGGGAATTTTGATTTTTCGGGTGAAACTCACAATAGGCGAAAACTGAAATGTCAATTTTCCGGGTGGAATGTTGTTCACGTGAAACTCATAATAAGGTTGAATACTACCTACATATAGGATCTATGTATATTATGAAAAGCTTCTATCAATGTTTGTACTTGCGTTACATAAGTATGAAGGTGCTGTATGGCAAGTAATGCATTCGTAACAAAAATCGAACTCGAGATTTTGTACAAACTTGTTGTTACGATGATAAAGAACACAATAAAGTTTTTCTAGCAATTCTGTCTATCTGTCTGTCCGTTGAGGTACAGCCCAAACGACAGAACCGATTTTGTTCAAGGTTTTTTAGTCATTCCCCCCACACGTTTTTTTTTCTTTATTTTCTTAGAACCAAAAATAACGGTACCTGCCATACTTTTTTTTAGGCAATTTTACACAATTTTTTCTGTAAGAAAAATTCAATAAATTACTTTTAGTAATATAAAGGCTATCTTTGAATGGGAAACCGTTTTTCGAAAAATGTTTAACTTTCGATTTTCTTCAAAACGGTAATAACTTCAATAACTTTTGCTTATACAGAAGCATCAAAGAAATATAAATGGTTATGTGAACCAAAATTAAAAAAAAATATTTTTTGGATTTTTAAAAAATGTTTCAATTTTTTTATCAAGTAGGAACATTCTTTGAAAACTCTTAATAAAAGGGTTTTTAAAACTATCTAATATATTTTAAGAACAAATTGTACTTTTAGGAAAATATAACGGTACCTTCCATTCAAGTGTTAAAAAAAAACATCAAGAAAAATAATTTTTTCTCAAAAACTGTTACAACGATTAATTAAACCTTGTACGATCTACTACCAAAAATTATAAAAAAAATTTTAAAAAGCTAATAATGCTTCTCAAAGAAAGTCTTTTTTACTTGCGATATACCTACAGCTGCGGTCAAAATAATAGTATAGTACTCCTTATCAAAAAATCGAAAATGAAAAAAAGTTGATCCCTTGATTTTAAACAAATTATTATCCATGTGATTTTTGGAATTGGTGTTTCCAAGCTTTAAAAAAAATAAATATATTTGATCCGATATTTTCAAATTTATAGAAGTTTTGAAATACAGCGGTCAAAAAAATAGAAGTGCGAAGATAATCCACCCTTAAATATTACAAAAAAGCAAAGTTTGGGCAAAATTTGTATCATAAGATTACATTTAGTTGTAAGTCCTTCGTTCGCATCGAGATTTTCAGGTTTTCACACCTTTCTTCGCTTATCGAACTCTATGCGTGCTGTATGGCTTCCCAAAGGACTTTTTTATTATTTGACTGGCAACTAGCAACATATTTCTGTGCATCGCACAACAGGTTCTCAATGTGATTTAAGTCCGGAGACTGTGCGAGGCAGTCCATCACATCAACTCTCTTTGCCTGGAATCATTGTTTCGCAAGTTTTGGGTCATTGTCTCACTGAAAACCCCATTTCAGGGTAATTTCATATTCAGCATACGGTAGCATTACTTGCTGCATGATCTTAACTCAGATTTGCTAATCCATGATAACTTCAATTCGGTGTATTGGAGAAACACCATAAAAGGAAAAACATGCCCAAACCATTATGCTGTTTAATTGTTTTTGCTGTGAAACGTGGATTACCTACCTCCTATATTATCTGCTTAGTAGCCTTCTTACATATTGACGAGGGCTATTTGCACCATATAAAATAATCTTGGACTCGTCTGACCACAGAATATTTCTCCAATTTGATGCAGGCCAGTCAAAGTTGGCGTGAGAAAATAGCGCCCAAGGAAAAAGCGCCCAAATCAATTTGGAAATAACGCCCAAAAAAACACTGAACAAATTGTTGTTGTAACTTCTTTCTCATTTTGGGTGATATTTCCTTTTTTTGCTTTCTTTCATAAAGTGAAACAATGCCCAAATTGATAAATTAAAATAGCAAAATGGGAAACAAAGCCCAAAATAGGAAAAATTTCCAAAAACAACTGCAATATAAAGAAATATCGCCCAAATGCAATCGGGGTGATTCCAGATTCTTTGCATACACCCAACCTCGCACCCACCCCACGACCCAACGAGCCCAAGCAGGGGGGTTGCAGGGGGCAGCATGCCCCCCATACCTACCTCACTGTTTATTCGTGAATTTGTATCTACATTTCACAAACCTAATAGATCCTCTCCTTTTATTTGGTTTGTGAAATTTAAAAATTTGCGAATAAACAGTGGGTGAAATGTAGATACAAATTCACGAATAAACAGCGATGTATATATGGGGGGGCATGCTGCCCCCCTGCTTGGGCTAGTTATAGGATTTGGAGTGGGTGCGAGGTTGGGTGTATGCAAAGTTTCTTTTGCATTTAAAGAATCTGGATTTAAGGAAACTTGGAACTTATCCTATACATACATACATACATATATCCAACAATAATTGTAACTGTATTATTTTGAGATCTTAAACACATATTACCATCACAAAATTTTCTAAAAGCTTTGCTTCTTCATTGAAATAAAGTTTGGAAATACCACCCAAAATTGAGGAAATATCGCCTAAATTCTACAAAAACAATTTACATGCAAAATATTTGGGCGATATTTTCATTTTATTTTTTGGGTTCAAAGTTGTTTTGGGCAATATTTCCAATTTCTTCTTTGCTTTTGGGCGCTATTTCCTTTTGGGCGTTATTTCCTAATGCCGTCAAAGTTGTTCCTTTGCTAAATTAAATCTTTTCGTCACATTGTTTTTTGTCAGCAATGGAACCTTTCGTGCGCTGTGGGCTGCTTGAGGTTATTCTCGTAAACTTCTACGAAGCGTTTCATTGCTGGCATCAACACAAAACATCCCATTAGTTTCAGAAGCTGGCGTAAAGGGAGCGATTTAGAAATTCCTGACGACTTGTTTATAAACTTTGGTGGCAATAGCTACTTCCGCCCACCAATATAATGGCTTTTCTAACCATTTCCAGTAAGCATTCAACCAGGCATTGAACCTACGCATAAGTTTGGCCTTCCAATATCAGTCTTCTAATTAGGACACGCTAACGCTATTGTGTGCAGTATTTGCCTCTTCCCACCGATGCGCTGGCAAAAATATGACCAATTTTTCAATAAAAATGGATAAACAAAAGCCAACGTTTTAAAATGTTCAATTTTAGAAATTAGAGGGAAAATAATATTTCTTCACATAAACCTATGCACTACTATTATTTTGACCGCAAGAATTCGTAGCTTTGATTAATAACGGTTGTTTATTTATCATATTACCATTGCAACAAAATATATAGGTATGTATGTGTACTCGATCATTAAAAAAATGATATCAAGTCAAATTGTAACAGTTTTTTACTATCAACGCAATATAAAAATTTCAAAACCGAAGTTATGCAATTCTTTTACCTGTACTACTATTGTTTTGACCGCGACTGTAGGTACTATAGGGCAAGTTTTGGATTCGTGCAAACAAAAATTTTTGGGATAACAATCAAACATGACATTACGATGATAGAGAACACAAAAAAAGTGGGTGGCACAATTCTGTTTGTCTGTCTATTTGTCTGTCTGGTTGTACCTCAACCTATATGAACTTAAGGATTTTTTATAACTCTCCAGAGAAATTGAAAATTTTTTTTAGCTCCAAAAATAACGGTACTTGCCATACAACCGTTAAGAAAAAGCTAGTTCATCTCGAAAACGGCTGCAACAATTTGGATTAAAAATAATAAGTGTATTATTGTATATATACTTTTAAGTACACAAACAAATTTCCAAAAACTGTTATTTACGGTACCTGCCGAATTACCTTCCGTTTTTTTTTTTGATTTCCTATTTCCTCTTTAATGGTTCTATTTATTTCAATCAATTTTTGTATACAAAAGCTCCATTACAATGTCAATTATTGCATATCAAAATTAAAAAAAAAGTAAATTTTGGATTTTTTTTTTTAAATATTAATTTTTTTTTTGAAAATTCAATATTTTGAAAACGGGATGGTGAATTTTTTGAAAATTATTTTATTAATGTATATTAATAAATACTCAAAACTGGCATCCCAAAATTTTGTTTTAAAAATATAACTAAAATTTTATATATAAAAAATTTGTTTTTAAGAAAACTGCTCCAACGATTTTTTTTTTTGCATATATATATTTCTATTTTTTCAATAAATAAAATGGCGTACTTAGTTTTTTATACAATTTAAAGAACGATTTAAATGCTATTTATATAATTTTTTATATTCTTTTTTTAAATTTGTATTTATTTTTGTTATGTAATGACTTGCATATTTTAAAAGTTTTAAGTTCCAAGCAACTTAAACATAAGAGCAAGTACGTGCGATCCAGTCGTGCATTTTCTCTTATTTAGAATTTTCTGACTATCGGCTAAACGGATTCATATTAATTTTTACATACAAATTTCAATCAAGTAAAAATAATATTGTATATCAAAATAAAAAAAAATGAAAAAAAGTTTCAAATTTTTTTTTGAAAATTCCATATCTCAAAAACGGGTTGACAATTTTTTTTTTAATTTTACCTTCATATCGATACCTTCTCATAAGAATGTATTAGACGACATTTAAAAAAATTTAAAGGCATCGAAAAAACCTCTTGTTCAGTTATTTATTTGTGTATTTAATGGAATACAAAATTTGGCACAGGATTTTTAACTCAAAATCCCTTTAAAAATCTATTTATTACAACAAAATACACAAATAAATAATAAAGTAAGATGGTTTTTTAAATTTTAATTTAAAATTTTGAAGAATTTCGCTCAATACATTCTTACGGGAAGGTATCGATATATTTACAAATAAAAAATGCTGAAGATTTGCATACCAAAATTGTTCCTTAAAATTGTTTTAAGTACTAGATATACATATGTGGGTATGGATAAAAAAAGTTTTTATAAAAAACTCCAACGAAATAAAAAAAATTAATTCAAAAATGTTTCAAACAACGTACTTTTTATTTAATTTCAAGTCAAAAAAGTATATAACTAATGCAAAACTGTAAAAAAAAAGTCTATACGAATTGTGGTTTTCTTGTCATTTTGATGAGGACTACGTAATTTTTAGGAACAACATAATTTGCTCCTCTGGTTTTTAAGACTTTGAAAATTTGGTGAAGAAAAACGTTTCGATGAATCAATTTGAAAAATTACAAGAATATTGATGCTATTGATACAAATCTGCATACCAACGCAAGCCATGCAGTCAATATTTGCAAAGAAAAGAAATATTTCCGAAAAGACCACAAAAAGTCGTTTTTTAGTGCTTTTTTAAACTAACGGTGAAGGGTCGAAAAAAAATAATTTCTACAAAAACTTAAAAAATCTTGCAAAACGCTTTCTTTCAAATCTAGAAACAAAAACATACAGCTGTAGAATGTTTTTTTTTTCAACTCAATACGACCACTAATCACAAAGATACAGCTCTTCAAAAAACACTAACAAGAAAAATGTTTGTTCCTTTAATTTATTTGACTGGTGTATTTTTAACAGCCGTCTTTCTCTGAATGTCCTAAAACCTGAAACCTATCATTATAAAAAAATATTAATGCACTTTTTTTACAGACTAAAATTAAAATGTGACTTAATAGAAAATGTTATGTGAAAAGATTCTCTGTTTTATGTCTTTAAATTTATAACTTCTATCAGCTAGCTGTGCACAAGTACATTATGTGGTTAGTACTATGTTCCAGGGTGGAACATGATACACCTCCACTGAAGCCCTTAACTAGTAGATACAATAATTCTGAAGGCAATGTTCTATTTGTTTTCTGTTTCCACCTGGCCTTCTTCAAAGACTGTCACTCTATGCAGTTCCCTATATTGCATATCTGTTACATGACCTATCGAGATGGGTTCAATGAAAAAAAAATAATAATAGTATAGTATTATATTTATTGATGTCTATTTATTGTTTTTATTACAGTTACAAGAAATCACATGGGCTTTTATTTTTTATTTAAAATAAAATAAAATAAAATAAAATGTAGGTAAATAGAGCATAAAGGTTTTTATCATAAATATTCATAGGTACTATTAAACCCAACCCTATTTTACTTAAAAAATGTGGGCAGACATGTAGTCAACAAATATAATTCGATTGAAAATGTAATAGAAGGACAAACTTCTGACTTTCAAACAAGCTACAGTACATTGTTGTAAGTTTTTTGTTAGCTTTTTTAAAAAACCTCCTCTCCTCCCTTATAGACTGAGAGCCCACAGCAGATTTTGGGTGTGATAGCAAAAAAAGTAGTATAGGCATTGAAAGCTTAGTTAAATAATATTCAAAAAATCAAAGTCTTGCAGTCCACAACCGAGGCCTTAGTGATTAAACAGAGGATCGAAAATCATATCATATTTTTGAATGCAATTTCGAGAGTAATCGTGTTAGCCGAAATTGTTTTTCACCCCTTCCTAGATAAGCTCCTCAGATCACATACCACGGAATCTGAGACCAATGGAGGGTATAGTTCGCCCTGCCAGACCCTTCAAAAAGTTCAAAATTCTATGTGGAAAACGGTTTCTTTTAACAGTCTGGCAGGGTGAACTATAGGCCTGAAACAAGATTGTATGCCAACAATAAATATTAATATGGAAATTTGGAACAATTGTTAAGACATTTTAACAAATACAACTAGACAATGAATATACCTGATAATCTCTCACATGTAACTCAAAGCTGGGACACTGCAGTTTCAACAAACGATTCCTGTACATTAAAACGAGACATAAAGCATTTAAGAAAAATTGAAATACAAAATAAAGTACATTTTATACAAGATAAAAACAGACTGGATGAAACATTCAACCTTATTTTTTCAATATAATCCAGACCAGATCGACCAAATACTAAACCTAACTTAAAAAAAAAAAACAAGAGCAATCGACAAATAATTATTCAAATTCAAACGATAATCAAACTTTACATGAAAGTACAAAGCAAGAACTTTATTCAACGAGAACTACTAAATCAGCAAGGACGAACTCAACCAGAAACAACTCAACAGAAACAAGACTAACATCTAAGATCCGGAAGAGCCGTAAGGCCTGCAGGGCATTTAAGGGATTTTGTCATAAATTAAAACAAGTGTGGGAGAATTGTCGCATCCATTCAGGCATGGCCTTATGTCCCTATTCTACAAAATCATTAAATTTAATTAAAATTCATTTTACCCATTACTTTTTCACTCGCTCTTCAATCATCTTTATTTTTTCAATTTAATTATATTAGATCTTAAAGATATTTATAATAAAAATTATAATTAACTAAAAACTAACATTTCAACAAATAACTACACCAAACTTTCTTAAGTTCAAGAAAAAATCTGACCTTCCTTTCAAAGAGATAGTCTTAAAACTAAACAAATAAACTAAACTTAAAAAATAAACTTGAACTAAACTTAACAAATTAAACTGAAAAAAGGTGCCAATGAACCGCCATACTCACATTTTGATTATGTGTACATCCACCCCCGAAATGCGCTATAGGATCCTTGGCTGTTACGTTTGATTAAAATCTGGAATACATATATATTTACTTTTACACAAATCCAATATTTGCCCTTTAGAACGAGGTGGTAAATAAATGCATGTTTTTGTTTGTTCTAAAAGCTTTATTCGTAGTTTTTCTTTTTAATTTTGAATAAATACAATTTATTTTTTCTTTTATATATACATACATTTACAAACACCAGTTTAATATTTAAAAAAAAATTACCCAATTGAAACTTTAAAAAGAAAGGGCACATTTATTTAAAGCGGAATCCTAGGAAGTAAGATGATTCTTTATTATGATCATAAATACGTGACAAATTAAATTAATATAATATCATTTTTATTTTGTATGTTATTACATAGAAGCAGTTAATAAAATATATTTAATCATAAAGTGAATTATTATCCTTGTAACCTAATGTCAATGATTTTTGTTCTTAAAAATTGCCCTAGTCCATAAACAAGGTGCATTTTGCCAAGTTCCGCATTTGTTTTTTTTTTTTATGATAGCCTGAATATTTTCACCATCTCTTTTTAAACCATAGCAGGGGCTGATTTTTTAACCTTTTTTGCTTTTATCTGAAATGAAAAAAAATTATATTTTAGAATTTTATATTTATATAAGATTTATGCAAATCTAATTTTAGTTTAAATTATACTTAGACTAAAATAATAGCGTGCAATAGAAGCATCGATCGCTCAGATGCTATGGACTTCGTTAAATGTTTTGTAAATTTATTCAATATTACAGTGTGTGTCGGAAAAATTAGAACTCGGTTGTAGGGACGAAACTAGAGACATGCCAATTTACATAACAGTTATGTCAGCTTATCGGCTTAAAGTACTCGAGCTTCAAGACGCTTGATAATTTTCTTGGCTTACAAATTTTCAAAGAATTGATATTTACGGTTGTTTGACTGCTCGTTGGGTGAAACGCGTAGGTATCGATAGTGAATCAAGCACAAAAATAGACGAGCCACAGATTGTGCGTGATCATCAAAACTTTTTGAAATTTTAGTCTCGTGACAGCGGTTTCAACTCCATTATTTTCGATTTAAGGAGATTCTGTTCATTTTAACTTTGACGGTGCGGCTTTTGAAAATATTTGCGGTCAGCATTGCGGCATTTGTGTTTAACTACCAAAACCACACCCTCGGTACAATATTTATTGTTCACCCATTTTTTAAGCGCTCATCGTTGAATTGCGTTGAAAGATGGAAGTAGGTAGTTGGTAGTCACTGAGCTAGGAATTCTATTTGACTTAAGATGTCATAGGCTGTGGTTCGACGTCCGGTAGGCCAGTAACAAATTTACCATTACATCAAGAGGTACAGTACAAAGTACAACATACATTCCTTTAATTCGATTTTAGTTTTGTTTTTTTTTTTATTTGCATGAGTATATATATATATATATATAGTATATATATTTTATGAAAATAATAATATAAAAATAGAGAGTACCTACAAAGTATTTATGCATTTTCGAAAAGAGTACTAAATTTTCACATTGCTTTCTGGTGCAGCTTTGTTTGATTATGTTTGAATTCATGTTATCATCAAATCACTACTTTTATGAATTTACAATAATGTATTTGTTTTTCAACTATCTACTAATCTATGGATGAAAAGAACTTACCTGTAAGTAATAAATACACAAACAAAAACAAAAAAACAACTTACCTCGTCTTGATCATGACTTCTATTGGGAGAATCAGTAATGATCTGTACAGCTTGGCCTGGCAGGCGACTAAGTAATTTCGAGCCAATCGAATCCGAGTTACCACAACAAAATATCCTAGGATGATCATTATCTAAATGAATACTAGTTAAAAGTTTGGATTTAAATGAATTATTATCAGTTTCGTCCATGTTTGATGGGGATGGAGTACTATCAAGGGAGCTCATATTGACTTGATTTATATACGATTCATTAAAAACACGCTCACTTATATGAAGATTTGTTATATAC
This sequence comes from Dasysyrphus tricinctus, assembly GCA_963921185.1. Taxonomy (NCBI): domain Eukaryota; kingdom Metazoa; phylum Arthropoda; class Insecta; order Diptera; family Syrphidae; genus Dasysyrphus; species Dasysyrphus tricinctus. Next base: position 152,934,920 of record OY992530.1, on the reverse strand, counting down.
TTACTGCACATTTCAATTCGATAGCAAATTTAATTAAAAAGTAAATAAAGTTTATATTAGTTTTTAAATTTACAAGGAAACAAAAAATTTAAAGCTTTTTAAGCAACCAGTAAGAACTTAATACATAAATATAGATAATGGAAATGAGTTTTAAAAGATGGTACGTACACTACTGAAAACTTCTTAAAGATGAAATGTCAAAGGAAAAAAAAAACATATAAATTTGTATTTCTATACAGAATCCATGCAGTTGTTTAAGGAAGGTTTATTTAAACATTAAACGTTAACATCAATTTTGAGAAGAACTCACACTCCATTGCGAAACGCCAGTTTAGTAATCGAAATTTTGGGTAAAACTTTTCAAAAGACCTTTTAGAGATATGCTTACATCTTCTGAACCTTAAAATACACACATTTTTTCAATTATTATTATACATATTTGTATTAGTTTTTCAAAAATCTATTTCAATACGCAAAATGCAAAATCCAAAGTCAAACACCTAAAAGTTGATCATATAAATAAACACTAACAATGAAATAATATATAAAAATATCTTATAAATTAATATGGGCTCAGTTTTTGTTTATATTTAACTTTATAGTTTTTCTGAAATTCGGTCCATAAATCTAGCAAATCCAAGTTTTTAAGAAGACAAAATAGAATCAATAACTAATAGAAACAATGCTTGACCCTAGCAAAATCTTCCAGGCTTCAGAAATCCTGATCTTGGGTATATAACTCACATTGCGTAAAACAAAGGGCCTGACTCACTAATTGGTCCAAGTGAGATTTTTGTGGACTTAAGTTCATTTAACGCTATTTTTAGATAGGGCCATTTTGGCTGTTTTTCCATGACGTTGGAACAGATAGGATCGAACCTTATGAGCCGTGTGCTAGGATTTGTATATTAATAAAACTGCCAGCGATCACAAAGACCAAGATTTTAACAAATAACGGTACATGTGTATCCCCAAATTACTACAATAGTTGTTCCATTTCGCACTTTTATAAGATGAATAAATTAATACGACAAATTTTTTTCGGCAACTAAAAACTCGGAACGAAAAAATATTCAATAAGATTCGATTGGTTCAAAATACACCGCTTTTAGTGTACGTACCACAGTATAAGATGTAAAATATTATAATACTTACGTTTTGTAATTAAAAAGTCCATTCATTTTAATATACTCCAGAACAAGATCATCAATCAGATATTTCACTGACTGACCTCGACTTAGAAGCCTTCGAATCATCGTCGAACTTACTTCGTTTGGCACCCAATTCGTTATCAAAGTTATATTTTTCTAAATATTTAAAAGAAACATAATATAGGGTTAATTTTATATTATGACTATAAATTATAGGATGTCCGTCATTTCCCCAGCTTTTTTAATTTAATCAGACACCGGCTAAATCAAAAGTTTATGTCCTGAAAAATAGTATTGACGAGTGTTTCCGTTTATACGATTCTTTTAGGTATCCATTTCCAGCCTCATTTCGCGAAAAAGGAATTCAAAATTTTAAAAGAAAAAATTCCAACATAAAATCCCTATTCACGTTTCAAGATTTTTTTTAAAGATTTTTCTAACTTGGAGAAGCATACTGACAACTTTAATGATCACACAGGGCTAGTGAACCTCTTGCTTTTGGGTGACCTAATTGAACATAGTTGAAAGAATCGGACCATCGCACAGTTAACGAACCGAGTTAGCATTTGGAAACTGGTTATTATTAAATTATAGTCTTATCAGATTTAAGCTCTCAATACGTTTTTTGATCCGCTATACTTGGGCAAAACCATTCCATTATAGTTTAACAATAACTCATTTGTGGATTAGCTCGTGATCAATTATAGTTTCATTTTTACTTCCGACTTGAAAGAAAATCTAATTAATGTTGTGATATATACGAGAGAATTAAGTAGCCTAAATGGGCAAATTGGCCGTTTATTCAAAAATGTTCAACCATTTGAGCGTGACTGAAGAACAAAAACCTAAACAGACGTACTTTCACAATTATAAATAATATTGGTAGCACAGCGAGAAATATATTTAATAAGATAAATTGGATTTCACGAATGCAAACGGCTTAGATTAGAGGTATTTCATCGTGACTTTGACAATTTGTCATTTTCTCGCAAGAGGCCGAACAAGACGGGATTCGATTAAAAAAAATAGTTTGGGAAATAAGGGATGTCCTACATTATATAGGTTATACAAACCTGATATTTCGTAAGGATATCTGAATCAAAAATGAACTTTTCGGGATTCGTTCCACTTCGAGTTATAACCACCAGACCATGATTACATACAATATCTTCAATCTGAAATAGAGAAATGTCCTTAAAGTTAATTTAAATGTCTAGCTTTTCATCAGTTTACATCTTCATTAGCCCAAAGTCCAGGTACAGCAAAGGATTCCAAGAGATCTCCACCACAAAGAAGTTTCAGTTGCACTTTGTCTCTGCGATCTTTCAATCCTCGAGGCAACCAACCGGGAATAACATTAGAATCACCCGCAAAGGGAGAATTTATGTAGTTGTTCATGTAATTCTAGAAAATTAAATAAAAATAACCAATTTTAAACGGTTAAAAAATAATATTTAAATATTTAAAAGTTCACAACAAATAATTACTTGATGAAAATTAAGGACTTGTTGCGTTCGTGACCATTCATTCTTTTCGATTTCCCAATCAGATGCCCTTATCCAATCCGAGGTTTGTAAAGCTAATTTCACCATGGCGAAGCGATGTTTGGCTGGTGCTAAGCCTTTCTTTCCGTATGAGTCATGAGTGGGTGATATTATACCACCAATGACACTATGTGTACCCATCATTTCATAATAATCACGAGCAATTTCTTTAAAACAAACATAGCAAATATTTATGATAAAATCAGATTTGTGTTGTAAAAATAAATTTAATCGATTTATTACCAAACATTCGAAAGTGCATCGGAGTTGGTGGACTGAAAGAACCACATGCAATCAATACAATTCTTGAAGGTAACATTGCTGATTTCTCGATTTGGTTGTTCATTGTCTGCTTGACTTGATTTTGGAAAATATTTAATAAGTCACGGGATTGTTTTGAATGGAATTAAAATTGATTTCAATGCAGAAGGACTTTATCTTGTAATTTTTTGTTTTTTTTTTTCTTTGCAGCGAACAGCTGTCAGCGTCAGCTGTCTTTACATTTCATGTGTTATCGAATATCGAAAAGAAGCGTTGGAGTACGTTGAACCTAGGGCTATATAAGACCCCTTTCACACCGGGATCTTTTTTCTTTTTGAACATCATACATCAGCTGCGTTTAAGGTAAAGGACGCGAAGCATTCGAGGATGACAGTAGGTTTGTTTGGTTACTTTTGTAGCACGAAGCTTAAAAACTGTCAAATTATTGAAAGAAGGGGAAAATTCTTTCATAGAGGGGAAAACTTGCTTGTTGTTGTTTACTTCCTGCACACAGAAATTTGTGTAGCAGAAATTTGCACGATTTTTCATGGAGGGGAAATTTCTTGCTCTCTCATTTTGCTCTTTCGTTGCTACACTTGGAGTTAACAAACAGGAATTTGTGAAATGTAGTGCAACGTCGTACGAATTCGAACGAAATTTCAGTAACCAAACAGACCTAGACGGTGTTCATACCAGCTTCACGTGAGGCGACTCATATTGACGTCTCCCTTTTTTATCTCATTCCTATATCTATTGAAAGGAAAGAGATGGCGAGGTGAGGCAGAAGTTTTTAAATTTTTTGAAAATTTCTGCCTCACATCTCCATCTCTTTCTTTTCAATAAATAAGAATGAGATACAAAAGAGAGACGTCAAGATGAGTCGCCTCACGTTAAGCCAGTATGAACACCGTCCTAGTTATTCACCCCGATTACAGATCGCGACGAATGAGCTGCGGAGGGAATCTGACTCAATATTGACTTGGCTCATAGTCAAAATGTGAAAATTGATTTTGATTCTCTCCGAAGATTGAATGGAGAACCTCATAATACTAGATTAGATTAGATTTTTAGATTTTTTTCTTTATTTTATAAACAGTAGTACAATATTTCGATTAAGAATACGGACATGACAAAATTTGCCGTCTGCCGGATATGACATTTCATAAAAAAAGAAAATATAATGAAAAAGAGTAGATATAACATAAACATTTGTTTATAAAGGAATAAACTATGAAAAAGATTGTACAATGTATATAGTAATGGATAACAAATTTCTTGATTATATTAAGATTAGTGCGAACTATCTGTAATCATTTACAATTTTGATGATTTGCAACATAAAATTTTTTAATTTTGAATGATTTAAAACATAAAAGGTTACAATTTTGGATGATTTGAAACATAAAAATTTATTTTAAAGAACTTTTTTTTAAATATTTATTAATAGAGCATAATGATTTATAATAAATGTTAAACTATTAAGTTAGATATTCCAATGGGAAACCAGAAACCTGAGGTCTTTTACAATTTTAATGATTTGCAACATAAACTCTTGTAATTTTAGATGATTTAAAACATAAAGGCTACCAATTTTAAATGATTGAATAATATCTGCCAACTCAAAAGCTATTACGATAGGTCAAAGCATGATTGCAAAAACTGAACAAACTGAACCAACCCCGAGAGCCATTTAAAATATCGTAGAGACTACTTAGCGTCAGAAAACTTTCCTGGAAATATAACCTTCGGATTTCTTGTAATATAGGGCAAACTGCAATGAAATGGTAGATATTCTCAGGTTCTCTTCTGTTGCATAGGTTACACGTTTGCTGATAATACTATGTTCCCACCAAACCGAAATTTAAGGCGCGATTCACACAGAAGTGACAGGGAATGGTTATTTGACAGAAAAGCAATAGATACACGCACAAACACAGAGGAACACTTCACAAGAAAATGGCTTCTACACAGAAAATAAATGAAATATAAAACAAAATAACTGCCTTGAATTGTTGGGCTATTTTTTGTCATGTTTGATGCTGCACGCTCCTGTTGCAGTAATTTTGTCCTCCCGTAATTACATAAATCTTCTTGTATTTGCATTTCATTGCTGAATTCAATTTTTATAAAATTTTATTGAACTCATAATCACATTTAATTTTTTTTAGTGCCTGACAATTTGACATTTGACTGAGAGATTTCATTGTGACGTGACGTTTACGTAGGCCACTGGAGTTTTCAATATGGTGCGGCGATGGCATGTGACACCATACCCTCGCCTCGTCATTTGTGTGTGTATTATCTCATAAGAGAACATGTGAATTCCACAACGTGGAATATGTATGCAGCACGCCAGAACCACACCAAAACCTCAAGCCAGTTCTATGTGAATTGGGCCTAAGATTTCCTCTGAAAAATTTGGAGATCTCAAAATGGTGGGGCGGGATTTCATTAAGATTTCTTTGAAATCTAGAGTTTTCATTGAGATTTCGTTGAAATTTCCATGAAATCGTGTTCCATCAAAAGTTTCAACCAAAATCTTGGATTTCATTTTGGTGGGAACATAGCATAAGAAAAGAACAGAAACAAAACAAAAATACTCGATACATACTGTGCACCTACCCTTATTTGTTTTAGTTTATGAACATACCCTTGGTTATCGAAATTATCGAAAATTTAATTTTATCGAAAAAATTATGTCAAAAGTAAAATATTTTTTTAGTGCTTTTTTAATTCAACAAACATGCATCTTTAAAATTCCATTCATAGTTTTCTTTTTATTTAACTAATGTAATCAATAAGAAATGCTAAATCACATGGAGGTACAAACAATGACTTGAAAATGAACACTCAAAACAACTTGAAGCTTTTCCTTATCTGTGGACTGTCCTTGTGTATTGGTGGTTTGGTTCTTCTAAGCATTTTACCTTTAAACTCTGGTATGAAGTCTGAAAACACCCGCAGGTTATTACAAGATTTTGATGTATTATTCTTTTCAGACTGCAATTGCGCTGATGTCCACAGCTCATTGACTTCGAAAGATGATATTCCTAGTGACACACTCACAATCAATCCCGGATCACCTCATAAACTAGCAATTCTCGTTCCATTCAGGGATCGTTTTGACGAACTTCTCAAATTTGTGCCACATATTACCGATTTCCTTCGACGGCAAAAGGTCAACCACCATATTTTTATCTTAAATCAGGTTGACCGATATAGATTTAATCGTGCTTCTCTCATAAATGTGGGATTCCTGTTTACAAAGCTGGATTTTGATCACATTGCAATGCATGATGTCGATCTGCTCCCCTTGAACGATAAGCTAAAGTATAAGTTCCCCGAAAATGGACCGTATCATATAGCCTCACCTGAGTTCCATCCCAAATACCATTATGAAACATTTGTTGGAGGTGTTCTGCTCGTTAAGCGGGAACATTTCCAACTCATGAATGGTATGTCCAATAGATACTGGGGCTGGGGTCTTGAAGATGACGAATTTTACGTTCGAATAAAAGACGCCCATTTGGAAGTGAGCAGACCCAAAAACATAGGAACAGGAGTTAATGATACGTTTCGGTAAGTTGAAAAAGAGGAAATTCAATTGGAAACTCTATTCTAACATTCTTTCCCAATTCCAGACATATCCACAACAGACTTCACCGAAAACGTGATACTCAAAAGTGCTTCAACCAGAAAGAAGTAACTCGAAAGAGAGATCGACAGACTGGGCTGGGTACGCTGCAATACAACATAAGCGGAGTCAACAGTTTGACAATTAACGGTATTCCCGTGACGATTGTGAACATAGCCTTGCAGTGCGACATGAAATCTACACCCTGGTGCGACTGTTCAGGAGCTGTGGGCGCCGCTAACGCCGCATCATGACGCTAAATAAAAAATTTGATTTCCGAAAATGAAAGTTTGTCTATATTTGCACACAATTATCTAAAAAACTAAGCCTCGAACCTAATAAACATGAACCATTCCATACAAAAATGTCCAGAATAGGACATAGGTACAGAGTCCTCCCAAGAAACCGTTGGTTAAAAGACTTTGACGACTGATGAAGTACTTTTTCCATTGAGTGCCCGACTTCAGAAGGAGTAAACACCACAATCCAAGGACAGCTACAAAGTACAACATAAATCCAAGAATACCAGTGAGGCCTAGGATTCCTTTTGAATTTGGATAGAAACATATATTTAATCCATTTTCTTACAAAAAAAACATGAGAATTTGTGAAAAACGTACCTGCCGAGCAACCAGACAAGGCAGCCATTGATGTTCGACAATATTCTACGGCAGCTGCATTGTTTCGAATCGCTGATTCACTGTAGGCAACAATTTCTCCACTTTTTAATTCACGAGTTTTAACACGAGTGGTCATTTTGAATGTTTTTATTTCTAATTAAATATTTAATGAAAAATGATTTGGTTAATTCGTGGAAGCAGACTTTTTGTAATTTGTCCAGCTGTCAAAATAAAAAGGGTTGTTCGATTCGAAAAAAAATCAGAATCAGAATTGTAGTGCGTTCTTTTTCTGGCATTTGTGGGATTTGAGGACTGGTCAAACTAAACGCAATCCGGCGATACGGTCTAGAATTCACTGGGGAAAAAAGATTGAGGCGATCGAATTTTTTGTAATTTCTCACATAAATCGTTGGATCGCGCTCTGTTTGCCTAGGACTTTAGGCCGGTGGTCTTTTGTCGAATTCCTTTCAACAATTGGAGATCGATTTCTTTTTTGGGTTGAAAAGAATTTGTAAAAAAAATCAATTTTTTTATGTGATTGTGTGTGTTGGCCATTGGCATACATTTTGAGGCAAAAAGTAAACAAATTAATGGGCATACAAATACTCAAAAGTGCATTCCGACTTACGCGTCATTTAATACGATTAAAAACAAATATATTTCCGGGAATAGTAGCAAAAATAGACAAAAATTGTTGTGCGTCCATTAAAGTTAAAAAAAAAATCCAAAATCCATCAAAAAACACATCAAATGAGGAACACGTAGGCGAGCGTGCGCTTCATAACATCAATCGACTTTGGACACTTGAAATTGAAGTTCAATGATATTTTGATCACTTCTTATTAATTATGCACTGCCATTTGATGAATTAAAAACTTTTCAGAGATATATCTGTTTTTAATTTATTTAAACGAACGAGAAACACTTTTGAGTATTTGTAAAACACAGCAGAACAAAACTTTCAACTCCAGAGAAATGTCAAATCTTACTAGTGTGTGTGTGTGGCAGTGCATAATTAATAAGAAGTGATAAAAATATCAATGAACTTCGATTTCAAGTGTCCAAAGTCGATTGATGTTATGAAGCGCGCGCTCGCCGACGTGTTCCTCATTTGATGTGTTTTTTGCTGGAGTATGGATTTTTGTTTAACTTTAATGGACGCACAATAATTTTTGTCTTTTTCTGCTACTATTCCCGGAAATATAATTGTTTTTAATCGTATTAAATGACGCGTAAGTCAGAATGCACTTTTGAGTATTTGTATGCCCATTAATTTGTTTACTTTTTGCCTCAAAATGTATGTCAATGGCCAACACACACAATCACATAAAAAAATTGATTTTTTTTACAAATTCTTTTCAACCCAAAAAGAAATCGATCTCCAATGTTTGAAAGGAATTCGACATGTGTAAATCTTGCTAAAAACGAAAGATTTTATTTGTTTAGAAAAATTGATCTTTTCTTCTAAACAAATTGATTTTTTTCTAAACAGATTCGATTTTTTTGTTGTAAGGAATTTAACATTTGTAAAAATTTATTTTTTCAATGGCTTTCATCGATGTTAGCAATTAAAGCATAGTACGCAGATCGAGCTAATATTGCGTTTTCATTAGGCCAAATGAGGTAGTTTCGTTGAAAATTTCCAAATTAGATACGAAATTACCTCATTTCCCATACAAATTCACATTTCGAAATGAGATAATTTCAACCAAATTTGCACAAAATTAGCTTCGAAATACGATGAAAACAAATCGGACACACCCAAAATTGAATTTAATTGAAGCGCAATTAATTCAAATTGTCAAATTTGAAATATAAAATGCCAAACCCTTTTAGGAAGGAGAAAATAAAAATCAGGTTAATTCAATAAATTATATTTGTTTTTTATTATATTTAATTTGCAGTAATCATTCTTTGTTGTATGCGGTGCTATTTCAGAAGTCCTTTAGTTCTTTGGTCGAATGCGGTATATGTGATGGTGAAATTACAAGCGGAGGAACTTACTAGCACTGATTCCGTTTGCTATTCTGCAGTGAGACGTGAAGACTGAAGAGGAACACAAAATATTCCGCCAAAGTTCATGCGGTGTCCCCGAAGCAGCTGGACCGATATAAAAGTAACCTCCTTGTCGATATCGTGTTGGAGTTGAAAGATATGGGCCCATTTTTATTTCCTTCTTGATCGCTCAGTAGAAAAATAGCAAAATAATAAATAAAGCTCTATTTTTTCGATTAAAAACCATTTTTTGAGTATTTTGATTTATAAAAGGAGATCAAATTATTTTTGAACCAATTTTCAATTCCACAGGGAATATTGCAATTTATACATCAATTTTTCCTATGAAAAAACTACATATCCACTCCCACAAAAGCTCGGAATTAATACAGCATTCACCTATTCATGTTGGCAACTTTTCTTCTTCCCGAAAGATATCACTTCACACAAAGGTGTTTTACCAAAACCTATTTGAATTGCAACAACTCCATTTTTATTATGCTTGATAGTATGTAAGTCTTGCAAGCCTTTCCTTCAAGGTATTCGTAATACCTGAGGACTTGTTTTATACACCTCTCCTGTGGCAATAGACCCTGATGTATTGTGGCTCACATTAGATTCAATTCAGATGATTCCTTTTTCTATACAGCAAAATATTGTATCTATAGGCGGAAACAAAACAAGGGTATTCATACAACAGCGTAAAGTCGTCGTAAACGTTGTAAACTTTAAAACTTCGTAATTCTGTCACAATTTGTATGGAAAATTTGACAGATTTACGAAGCTTAAAACTTTACGATGTTTACGACGAGTTTACGCTGTTGCATGAATCCTTAATGTGAAAGAAACCTGTATGTACATAGATATTCTTATAGAATATGGAATTTTATTTAATTACCTTCGTACAGAAATCCCTTGGAGTGGTGCAGTTCAATAAAATAGTCAACCGTAGGCAACAATTCGAACAAATAATTTGATTTTTTCAAACTATAAATACAATCTGTCAAAAAAATTCATAAATTTAACAGGGATGTCAAACGAAATTAGCAAAGTAGATGAAAACGCTTTTTTTGTGATTTGCGAAATTACCCCATTTCGGCTCGTAGTATAAAAATTTCGCTCCCATACAAAATTATCTCCAAAATTTAGCCAAGCATTTTAGCCGAGAGGTACGCAGCTCCAGCTAAAAAATCAAATTTTCATTTCTTACTGTACAGCTCTTAATCTGTCAAAATTTAGCGCGTGAAATAATTGTTCGGCACATTAATTTTCGAGCTAAATTGTGACAGGTTCTTTTTTTTGTTAGATTTGTGTGAATTTTACTTTGTGGAAATCAAAATTGAGAACGAGAGATATTCAAGGACAAACGATTTATCAATGCCAAAGGGAAAAATCTATGTTATTTGATTAGATTCACTTGAAATATTGAAATAAAATTCTATGAAATTATTGAATAAAATTTCTTTTCAGAGAACAGCTGTTTTCTGTGATGTAATCTCCACAAAAATCGTATGTCAAAATTTAGCTTGGATATTAGCTGGTGTTTGGAGAGAAATGTGGGAGTGAAATTTAAGCACGATCTGCGTACTACACTTAATGGTAGAATATGAGAACGCACATGACAAAATAAAGTGAATTAAAATTCCATATTAAAGCCTAGTACGCAGATCGAGCTAAAATTTCGCTCCCACATTTCTCTCCAAACACCAGCTAATATCCAAGCTAAATTTTGACATACGATTTTTGTGGAGATTACATCACAGAAAACAGCTATTCTCTGAAAAGAAATTTTATTCAATTATTTCATAGAATTTTATTTCAATATTTCAAGTGAATCTAATCAAATAACATAGATTTTTCCCTTTGGCATTGATAAATCGTTTGTCCTTGAATATTTTTCGTTCTCAATTTTGATTTCCACAAAGTAAAATTCACACAAATCTAACAAAAAAAAGAACCTATCACAATTTAGCTCGGAAATTAATGTGCCGAACAATTATTTCACGCGCTAAATTTTGACAGATAAGAGCTGTACAGTAAGAAATGAAAATTTGATTTTTTAGCTGGAGCTTTACGCTTAAGCATAGTACGCAGATCGAGCTGAAATTTCGCTCCCATACAAAATTCTCTCCAAAATTTTGCCAAGCTAAAATTTAGCCAAGCATTTTAGCCGAGAGGTACGCAGCTCCCGCTAAAAATCATATTTTCGTTTCTTAGTCTGCTATTACACGACGACTTTAGAGTCATGACTCTTTTCGAAAACAATGAGTGCCCTGTGAGTCGTGGGCCAAGTTTCGGCGACTCATATTTGACGTTTCTCTTTTCGCTCGTTCGTGTTTCATCACTTCTCTTTTTTTTCAATTGTCATTTGTCACTTGTCACTTTCATTTTTAAACACTCAAATCGTGCTAAAATTCAAATCTATTTAATTTTGTGACTGTTTAATTCAAAACATAATTACTGTGCAAGTACCCTTTAATACGACAACGGCCGCGGCCGCTGTAGCCACCGATTCGGTGTCGACACCTCAAACAAATCGTTAAAATAATCAATGGAATAGTAGTAACAAAACAATCGAGGCAAACCACACAATAGCTCACAACAGCATTGCAGCAGCAGCAACAACAACAGATTGTTGGTGGTGGCAGTAGTGGTGGGCAAGATCCTAGAGCCAGCAGTTTGAATACTGCATCTGGAGCTAATATAGTTTCGCCAATCGATCACCATCAGCAACAGTCAGCTGTTCAACAGCAACATTTGCAACAGCACCAAATGCAACAGCAAACTTCAATGAAGACAGCTGATGGTGGTAGTGACGGAGGAGAACAGCAGCAGCAAGGAAGCGGTGGATTCCAGCAGCAACAGCAGCAGCTATGGAAAAAGTGGTTAGTTATGGAAAAGTTGGTGTTAGCATATATTAAATATTAAACACGTTTTCTTGATAGGTGGCAGCGAGGGCAACAGTTCCAGCGGAACTGATCCCAAGTCCATGGACAAAAATAGAAAAATATGATCCCTACATCTGCAGCAGCAAACACATTCTAATCCTACAACGATGGCCACGGGCATGAAAAGAAAACACGCTCTTGCGGCAAACCATGTGGAAAGGATTTCTGTTGTGGTAATGGAAATGCAAGGACTGTTGTCACCTTGGAGAGGGTCATCCTCGCAAGCCAAGTCCCGATATGACAAAATCGTGTCCTTGTGGTAAACTGCCAATAGTTTTAGAGGTTTCAATGCTGGTGCTGCGTTGGCACTACAAGTTGCCATGGTGGAGAATGTTAGCAGTGTTGTATGTATGGGCTTTGCATTCAATATGCTAAATTTTGTTAGAGGCACTCCTGATGACCGCATTTTGGACATTAAAATGCCCATTCTGTTTGTTGTTGGACAAAATTCATGCAGATCCAGGTTTGCTTATATTCAAATTCCAGTGTGTTTAATCTAGCTAATTTAGATGATTCCAAGAAATAGATATAGAATAGAGGTACCTTGAAGAAGGTTAGGTTATGTTATGTTAAAAGTGATTGCTAATAGAAATTTCGGTATACTCAGACGATGAGATGGTCTATTCTAATAATAATTCATGCTATACCACGAAGGGGATTGCCCAGAGACGGCTTCTAAGGAGATTTTATATTTTATCTTGAAATAAAGCAATTAAGTTAAATATATATGTGTTTTTCTTTTTATTGTTTATCTTTTTGTTGCTTCATTTATTAAAGTTATTAAAAATAAGGAATATTTTGTCTTCATGATCATGTACCCTGAATTTCTAGTCTTGCCGTTCATGCATTTCACCATATTACCTTGTCAGAAAGCGTTGCATCCCATGACATTTTCACACAGCGATATAAGAGCCCGAATGTTACCAGGCAAACGAAGTGCCGCAATTGCCTTGCAAGTAGCCACCTCAACAGCTGCCATATGGGCTCTCATATTTTTGAGTTCTTCTTTATCCTTTAAGTTGAGTTCGCCACAACGTAAGTTATTACCTCACCTATCAAAGCAATTAGTCTTTACCTCTAGTTCCACCATAACAAGTTAGTTCCAGGAATATTGGCGCCTCGCAAGAGGCTCTTCCTACCGCCAGAAAAGCATTCATCTGTTGACTCTCAGCCCAGCCCTCAAATCACATAAAATTCTAGAAAAATTACTTAAACAATCAACAAATCTATAAATTGGTAGGAGTTTTCAGTCTTTAACTTACATTATTATGGCACAGCAGACTTTTATGAGAAAATCAAATCAATTTTCATCGGAAAATATAAAGCTCCAGATACGAACTATGTATATCTGGCAGCGGAAATTCTTATGACAATAGTAAAGTTATCGATCTAAAGAAAAATAAATAAATATACATAATGTACGTAAGCTACTATTAAAAGAAAGACAAAATAAACTAATAAAAAAGTAATGTACCAAAAGCTATAAAGGATGTAATTTTTGTTCCTCCAATCTTTCATAGTTTGCTCCTAAAAGTTGTGCCACAGCATGGACAAAATCACGTTCAAGACCGGCATAAATACTCAGGAATTCCTTTAAGAGGATATGAGTCTCCAGTGTTGGGAATGGGCCAATCGATGGAAGTACTTTTTTCTTCAACGAATACACAAATGATTTTGATTCTGTAAAAAAAAGATTAATAAAAATTAATAAAAATAATTTTGAATTATTTAATTTTGAAATTCCATGTTATCTTTTATCGTGTGGCCTCAGGGTCTATTAATAAGGAATTTTTAATTTATAAACATGAATTTTATTAACATTTTACTTCGATGATACTGAAATGAAATGACTAATGAGATAAACAACACCGAAAATCAAAGTAAAAGAAAACTGTCACATTTGAGTCAAGACTCAAAAGTCATGGTATAATAGCACGTGCCACACGGGATGAATTTTGAAAGAAGAAATCGAAGAAGAGTCATGACTCTCGAGTCGTCGTGTAATAGCAGACTTACTGTACAGCTCTTATCTGTCAAAATTTAGCGCGTGAAATAATTTTTCGGCACATTAATACTCGAACTAAATTGTGACAGCTTCTTTTATTTACTAGATTAGTGTGAGTTTTACTTTGTGGAAAACAAATTTGAGAACGAAAAATTTTCATGGACAAACGATGTATCAATGCCAAAGGGAAAAATCTATTTTATTTGATTAGATTCACTTGAAATATTGAAATAAAATTCTATGAAATTATTGAATAATATTTCTTTTCAGAGAACAGCTATGTTTTCTGTGATGTTATCTCCACAAAAATCTTGTGTCAAAATTTAGCTTGGATATTAGCTGGTGTTGGAGAGAAATATGGGAGCGAAATTTAGCTCGATTTGCGTACTATAGGCTTTATCAAAAACAGGGGATTTAAAGATCAGAAGAGCAACAAGCTACTGGTATTTTCATTTTACTTCATTTTTCAGAAGAGCCTTTACAGTCAACTATACACATTTTATAACTGAAATTGCGGTGCAATGAAAATGCATAAACCAAGCAATTAATTGCAATTCCAATTGCAATCGCCTCAAATATTGCCAATGGAGTCACAGCGTTGAGGCAGAACTAGATTACTAGATTAGTCGTGCGAAACCGAGTGAAATCAAAAACATGACAAGCACTTAATTGCGATTTGGTACTTTTCGTTTAATTTTCGTTAACTTTTGCCATCGGACGCTAGAGCAATCACCGACCGCACTGTCTTAGGTCGACGGATGCTAAAATCATAATGGTGAAAGCCAAGTTTTTGACTTCATGTCTTCAAATAACCATAAAGATATTTTCAAACCATGTACACAATATTTAACGATTCACAGGGTGACTATGGTATTCCATTTCATCTTGTTCGCACTCCATTATATTCGAAAAGTAGAGTGCTCGGAAAAAAGGAAAGCGAATACATGAAAGCTTTTATGACACAGCCTTAGGCCCAATTCACATAGAACTGGCTTGAGGTTTTGGTGTGGTTCTGGCGTGCTGCATGCATATTCCACGTTGTGGAATTCACATGTTCTCTTATGAGATAATACACACACAGATGACGAGGCGAGGGTATGGTGTCACATGCCATCGCCACACCAAATTGAAAACTCCAGTGGCCTACGTAAACGTCACGCCACAATAAAATCTCTCAGTCAAATGTCAAATTGTCGGCATTAAAAAAAATAAATGTGATTATGAGTTCAATAAAATTTATAAAAATTGAATTCTGCAATGAAATGCAAATACATGAAGATTTATGTAATTACGGGAGGACAAAATTACTGCAACAGGAGCGTGCAACACCAAACTTGGCAAAAAATAGCCCAACAATTTGAGGCAAATGTTTTTTTTTTTTAAATTTATTTTCTGTTTAGAAGCCATTTTCTTGTGAAGTGTTTCTATGTGTTTGTGTATTTGTGTCTATTGCTTTTCTGTCAAATAACCATTACCTGTCACTTCTGTGTGAACAAAGCTCACCACCTCCACACTATACGCCCGTAGCAGGCCAGAACCACACCGGCACCATAAGACACTTCTGTGTGAATCGCGCCTTAAAGGTAGAACTCGATTAGTTGAAACCCAAGGTGCATAAATGGCCGTACGAAACCGAGCGATATAAGGAAATTCATGTGACACGCACATAATTGCGATCTGGTACTTTTTGTTTTGTTTTCATTAACTTTTGCCGTCAGACGTGAGAGTACTCACCGACCGCTCTTTTGTAAGTAGGCGGATGCAGAGGTCAAAATGGTGGAAGCAAATTTTTTAGAAGCCAAATTATTTATATCTATTATGTTCTTGAAATAACCACAAAGATATTTACAAACCATGTATATTAAAATTCAAACATCATCAGCCTTTTTTATTTGATTTTTTAGGCGGTTGACTAGTTAGATAGTTTTTTAAAAGTCCTTAATAGTTTATTTAATTAAATAAATTGTCAAGTTATGCTATGTTCCCACCAAAACGAAATCCGAGATTTCAGCTAAAAAACTTCGAGATTTCAAATAGGTGGAGCAGAATTTCATGGAGATTTCGTTGAAATCCAGAGTTTTTATTGAGATTTCGTTTAAATTTCTATGAAATTTTTTCCAAGCAGTTCAAAATATGAAAAGTTTTCAACCGAAATCTCGGATTTCGTTTTGGTGGGTATTAGACAAATTTAAGACAACCGATGCCGTTGTCCAAGTTAGACCATCTTTAGGACAATAGTACACAAAATGTATTAATAACTTTTTGGAGCTGGACGGCTGTCGTTAGACAAAGTTTATAAATACGAATGCAAATTTCTCAAGAAGAAAGTAAAGAAATTATTTTTCAAACCTTAAAATTCGTAATTCCTTAGGTAATTTGTGGCGTTTTGGTGAAAACATAGTATTACGGATGAGGGTTGTGTAAAATGGGTGAGTTTGTGAAACCATAGGCAAAAACCACAAGTTTGTTTAAAACGTTGTGAAAATTTCACGTTGCCAAACCGGGATTATAGATGTGTTTTGTAGCTTGAAATTTCTTCTACATCCTAGAAGAAATAAAATCCAATTTTGGATCATTTGGTGAAAATTTCACGTTACCAAACAAGTATTTCGAAATTAAATTTTTCATTTGACATTCGGTGACAACAACAAAATCTTTCAAGGAACTTCGAAAATTTTTGACATTTTATCTTTTTTGTTTTTCCCTTTTCTCATTGGAGTTTGAACATTGATTAATTAACGTCATGTTGTGATAATAAAATTATACTAGTGTTAACTAAATTAAATTTTACTAAATAAAAAAGCTTTAAAAAATAAAAAAAACGTTCTTCTAAATGTACAAATCAACAGAATGTTACTGTTATTTACGTAATTATTGTTATTTCAAATCGAATTCCAAGAATATCAAAACAAAATCCACGACATAAATAAATAAATAAGAAAAAAAAATCAATCCAGTGTTTTTGTTTGGTGCAGAAAAATATGCCTCCATCAAAGTGTTGCATGGTCTGTGGTGATAAGGCCCTCGGCTACAATTTCAATGCAATCACCTGTGAAAGTTGCAAGGCGTTTTTTCGACGGAATGCTCTAGCAAAGAAATCCTTTTCCTGCCCATTCAATCAGAATTGTGAAATAACTGTGGTCACCCGTAGATTCTGCCAGAAATGTCGACTCAAAAAATGCTTCGACATTGGCATGAAGAGCGAAAATATAATGTCCGAAGAGGACAAATTAATTAAGCGCAAAAAAATTGAAAACAACCGTCAAGCGAAGCGAAAGACGTCGTCGTCTGGCAAATTGGACGAAGAAACCGTTCTTGATAAGATCAAACGTGAGGACCAACCGGAAGGGAGCTTCGGCTCTGACCAATACACATCACACGACTCACAGAGTTGTAATTCTTTCGAGAGCGATAATCTGCAGCATTCGACTGCCCGATCAAGCAGCTGTACGAGCCTTGACATAACCCACGAGAATATGACGAGTGCGCAGATTGTCGATTTTATAGTTAACGACCCAGACCAAGCTTCACAAGCCATCAATCGGCTGATGAAGACACCCAAAGACGCCATAGTCACATTGGAGAAAGTCATCAACGCCCAGAGTGATGCACTTCGCTTGATCAGTCATTTGATATCGTTTCCGGGTGATGCTCTGAAGATCATAAGTAAAATTATGAACTCCCCTTTTGATGCCTTAACAGTATTTACCAAATTCATGAGTTCGCCCACGGATGCACTTGAAATCATATCTAAGGTAGTAAGCTCGCCCCAGGACGTTTTGCAGTTTGTCAAGCAACTGATGGACAGTCCTGGGGACGCTCTTGACATAATGACAAAATTCATGAACACTCCAGTCGAAGCCCTGCGCATGATCAACAAAATGGTAAAAAGCACAAAAAATGAGGCGGATGCCGAAGAAGCAGGAACATCATCTCGAGCCGATTCCCAGGAACCCGAAATAAGTATGTCTCCGACCACTTCGGAGATGGTAAGTACAGAAGATGCCATCATCAATTCAATGCTCAGCACAAACAGCTGTGGCAGTAACCACAGTAGCACTGCCAATAGCAGCAACGATGAATACTTTGTTATGGCAAGTGATATCCCGCATTTGAATCAACTAGGACGACATGACAAAGTGGCGGCCGAAGCTGCCTTCGATGCAACTCTACCCTCTACAGAATCGGTTGAATCACCATCAACCTCAGATGGCGACCAGACCCAAGAAAATGAAAAAAAGAATTCATTGGAGGCAGTGTTGTATGAAGTCATTCAAATCGAGTACGAGATGGCGAACTCAATACCACAGGCATGTAACCCGGTAAGTCGGGAACTGAACGAGGCTGAAATGCAAAAACTAAACGAGTTGAAGTTGGCCAATAAGGCTTTATACTATCCAGTCGATGAGGACCTTTCTTCATTGATAATGGACGACAGTCGAATAAAGGTGAGTTGTCCTTGTTTGTGTTTTGCTTCTTTGTCCATTTATTTTTCTAAGAATTAATTGTATTACTATTGACTTCAAATTGTATTTGTAAGTAAAACAATGTGTAACTTCTGTAGGGAACAGCTCTGAGAAAAAAGCAGCATGGTTTATCTACAATATAACCGTTTTTATCAGCTACAACCTATTTCAGGTGCTAATATTGATAACGGAATTAATTTTTTGAAAGAAGTGGCCTTGAGAAAAACTGTATACATATTTGATGATTGATTTAAAACAAAATTAGATGATATAAATGGTTCATGGATAAGATCTTATTTTCCCCTTCTTTTTAGCCTGAAGAAGAAAAACCCAAGATAGGAGGCTTTTGTGTGTAAAATTTTTGTAACCCTTATTTTGAATACGGTAGCAAATTTTGTTGGTGAACACATAACCAAAATATGAGTATGAGACTTTGTGAGTGCATGCATCTGGATATCGAATACATAAGTTTGACAGGATTTTTTTTTGGCGCCCGTAATGACGACAAAAGATTTAAAATAGCGGTTTTTCCATTTGTTATATCATGGGTACAACCAGACTAATTCATTTATTAAAAATGAGAAACAATGCTCGGTCATTTTGGATCTGTCAACAAACTTTAATTTTACCGATTCGATAAATAGAACTCAAGATACCTATGCACTTTTGAAGCGAACTTTATTGGCCTTATTTTGGAGACATTTTTTTGTTGATTTTTTCCAATCTACAAATATCTCTCGATAAGGTGCGTCTTAAATGCTTATATTTATTTTTTTGTATTTGTATTTTCAATCGGATCGTTCAAAATAAAGTGTTTGGATTTAGGGAAAATGACAGCCCATCATTTTCCATTAAAAAAAATAATTAAAGTGGTTGTACCCATCATACAAACATTAGAAAACCGTTATTTTCAACCTCTCGTCTCCACTACGGGCGTAAAAAAAATCCTGCCAGACTTTGGTATTCGATAGCAAGATGCATGCACCTACAAACCCTCACTCACATATTTTAGTTTTGCGTTCACCCACAAAATTTGCTGGCAGCTCTTAAGTCTACTATTTTAGATATCCTTTTAAATTCTTGAATATCAAAGTTTTTAAAAAAAGTTTTTCGTTTAGTTTTTTTTTTGCATTTGTTTGACTGTTTTCGATCGATTTAAAACCATCTTTGCACCCAACAGCCTCAATAAAGTTAGGTATCTGTGACTTTTTCAAATTATATTATTTGTTTTTTTGCAAGGAAGCGCCAAATCCTTCAGAAGTATCTCCTTTCATGAAAAAATGCTTCTCAAAAATGTGGTTCAAGTTTTTTTGTTTACCTCATACAACAGTAGCATTGATTTTTGATCTCAAAACTTCAATACTGTTTTTCAATTTTACTATACTTTTGTATAATAGTTATAATTAATTTATTTGTTCTGAAATCTTAAAAATTGCATACGAAAAATTAAACTTTAATGTTTAAAAAAAATGTAAATAATAATTTAAAAACTTCTGCAACAAAATTATTTCAGAAACTTTAATTCTTTTTGATGCTCTTTCAAAGTTTTAAAAATAATCTTTTTCAAATTGTTTCTGATTTCTGCAGACCTGATAGATAATCGTTCTTAGGTTTCAATAAGTTAAGAAGCTAATAACTTAATTAGCAATGCTTAGAAAGCTGATTAAGAAATATTTTGTTTTCCTTTTATTTCGAAGACAGTAGTCTGAAAATGCGAACATATGTATATGTATATATTAATTGCTTATTGCAACTACCTAAATGAGTTCACAGAATCGATCTTTTAATAAAATATCATTTACATACTAAAAAGTTTTATTTCTTGTATTGGTTATAGTTTGATGACTTTCAATCACACTTACTGGTCGCATTTTTTATGGACGCATAATTGGAATAAATAAAACATTTCCTCACATTTGAGCTCTCTTCTGACGTAGCACGTGTAGAATGCTTAAAACTAATATTTAATTGAATTCATAAATAATTGATTTTTGTTTTAAATAAAAGTATAAGCAATTTACTGTAGTCAATCAGACCTCGATTGCAGTGTCTAAGAAAAGGAATATTTTGCATAAAAAACAAACAATAACTACTTGAGTGCGCAAGAGTTTTAAATATTTTTCATAAAAGTATAATAAAGAATTTCAACCTACAATGCAAGAGGATTATTTAACAAACAATATGGTTTGTTTTTTTTATTTTTCAAAATGAAAAGAAACAGCCATCGTTGTGATCACAGGTGTGCTTTATTATCAACAACATTTGTGTTCTAGGGATATGATTTAGAAAGTGACTAATCA